>CAUYPK010114814.1:0-11171 GCA_963574355.1 Loris lydekkerianus
ACAAATGGAAAAACATACCATGCTCATGGCTAGGAAGAATCAACATCATTAAAATGTCTATACTACCCAAAGCAATATATAATTTTAATGCAATTCCTATCAAAGCTCCATGGTCATATTTTAAAGATCTTGAAAAAATACCTTGTTTTACATGGAAACAGAAAAAAACCTTGACTAGCCAAAACATTACTCAGAAATAAAAACATAGCAGTAGGAATCACACTACCAGACCTGAGACTACTATAAATTGATAGTGATCAAAACAGCATGGTACTGGCACAAAAACAGAGAAGTAGATGTCTGGAACAGAATAGAGAACGAAGAGATGAATCCAGCTACTTACTGTTATTTGATCTCTGAGAAGCCAATTAAAAACATTCAGTGGGGAAAATATTCCCTATTTAACAAATAGTGCTGGGTGAACTGGCTGGCGATCTATTATAGAGTGAAACTGGACCCACACCTTTCACCCTTAACTAAGATAGACTGTCACTGGATGAAAGATTTAAACTTAAGACATGAAAGTATAAAAACACTTGAAAGTGCAGGGAAAACTCTTGAAGGAATCTGCCTGGGTGAATATTTTATTAGGAGGACTCCCCAGGCAATTAAAGCAGTATCAATTATACATTACTGGGACCTGATCAAACTAAAAAACTTCTGCACAGCCAAGAACATAGTAAGTAAAGCAAGCAGACAGCCCTGAGAATGGGAGAAAATGTTTATCGGTTATACCTCTGATAAAGGTTTAATAACGAGAATCCACAGAGAGCTCAAACGTATAAGCAAGAAAAGAACGAGTGATCCCATGTCCGGGTGGGCAAAGGACTTGAAAAGAAACTTCTCTAAAGAAGACAGATGCACGATCCGCAAACACATGAAAAAAAGCTCATCATCCTTAATCATCAGAGAAATGCAAATGAAAACTACTTTGAGATATCACCTAACCCCAGTAAGAGTAACCCACATAACAAAATCTCCAAACCAGAGATGTTGGTGTGGATGTGGAGAAAAGGGTACACTTCTACACTGCTGGTGGGAATTCACACTAATACTTTCCTTTTGGAAGGATGCTTGGAGAATACTTATAGATCTAACAATAGACCTGCCATTTGATCCTATAATTCCTTTACTAGGTATATACACAGAAGACCAAAAATCACAATATAACAAAGACATCTGTACCAGAATGTTTATTGCAGCCTAATTCATAACTGCTAAGTCATGTAGGAAGCTCAAGTGCCCATCGACCCACGATTGGATAGAAAACTGTGGTACATGTATACCATGGAATATTATGCAGCCTTTCTTTATGTGCATTTCTTATTTTAAAAGAGATATTTTGGTCAAGATGGTGGACTAGAAGCAGTCCCTGCATGCCAATCTCAAGGAGAAGATCAAGAGATGCAGGCTAATGGCCACCTATAGATGGATCTTCTTGGAAAGAGCATTGTGAATCATAAGAGAACTACAGGAGACATTCAGAGTGAAGCAGAGGGTGATGGGGGTGATCCACTCAAAAAGTTTGAAAGGTACCTGAGAAAGGCATCCATAACCAGCGTCTCTACCCTGCAGAGACTGCTTCAGTGGATCTGGGCATGAAATAATATTGATGACATTACTCTTTACAATTCAGAAAGAAGCAGAAGGCAGAACACCAGGGCTCCTTACTCCCCTCAGGAATACTGAAATTTGAGCTGTGAGGACCTCTACTTCCACAGCAGATCTTCAGTCTAATGAGACAGATGCTTGGAATCCAGAGAGCAGGGATGGTGGGGACGTGCTGGCTTCCATACATGGGTGGCTACAGATGATGCCATTCTGAGCTTTCAGGTCCAGAGCACTGGATATACACAAAGCTTGGCTTTGCTGAAGCCACCTTCACACTGCTTTGGCTTGGCTGTGAAGGGTTCAGGGAAAGTGAATGCTCTTTCATGTCCAGTGACTGGGAGCTAAGCACCTCTTCCCTAATGAGGAATTTGAGCATACTGGACACCACTGAGAAGAACCAATGAAATATGAGAAGTCTTTCAGAAACTGCTTCAGTGGATCTTGGCAGGGAGAGACTTTTGGCAACCTGGTGGTATAGCACCCCTCAACCCTGGCCCTGCAATTCCTTCACTGCTGCTGGTCCTCATAGCCATACCCTCAATTGTCCAGTGCTGCTGCCAGACTCGGCAGCTCCACCCAGCAGCTTTGCATCTTCAGCTCCCACCTATCACTTGGTGATTACAGCCACTCTGGTGCAACATTCTGCCAGGGACCCACTATCCATGAGCCACCATCACAGATGGACCTGGGTGGAACAAATACCTACAGCCTTAATACCCCAAACCATTCCCTACATAGACTTACCCAGCTGCCAATGCCACTGCTGAAAGGAGGCACAGGCATAAGTAATTTTCTGTAGCACCAGTATCTGTGGAAAGGGACTCATCCAGACCCCACTCAGGCTTCCACCACTGGGTTGGATTGTGACATTTACAGGGGAAGGCAACAACATAGAACAACTATATTATAATCTCTTAGCTTATTGGCTACTCTCCTTCCAGGAAAATCTTCTAGAATTGGTCACAAAAATGTCACTAGGGACTTCTCTATCTTCTAAGTAGCATAGTTCTTGACAAGGGAGAATAGGAGTGCTGTAAACCTATCTGCCCTGAGCAGAGAGAAGAGGTTTCAGATAACAAGAAATAAGCAACATGACAAAAAAGTAGTTTGACACCCCCAAGGGATCATAATAGATCAGCAGTGGACACCAAGCAAAAAGATATTGTTGAAATATCCAAATAAAATTTATAATACAGATCACAAATAAAATGAATGGTATTGAAGATAAAGTGAAAAATCAACACATATATGGCAAAAAGATTTTTTTTTTTTTTTTTTTAGGACATCATTGAGAAAAATGAAAAAAAATTGCTAAAGAGCTAGAAAATATTTTTTAAAAAGATATAATGGAGACTAAAAAAATGAGAGAATCATTTAGGGAATTTCAAAATACAGTAGAAAGCTTCAACAACAGGTTAGACCATGCTGAAGAAAGAATTTCTGACCTTAAAGCCAAGAATTAACTCCGTCATTGAAACACAGAGTGATCACAGAATAAAGTAGAATGAACAATCACTAAGAAAAATATGGGACTATGTAAAATGAGCTAATATATAAATTACAGGTATGCCAGAAAGAAAAAGCCAAAAGCATGGAAAACCTATTCAAGGAAATTATTGAGAAAGATTTCCATGGTATTACCAGAGATTCACTTATTCATATACAATAAGATCATCAGACACCAGGAAGAACAAATAGGATATCTCCAAGACACATAGTCATCAATCTGGACAAAGTCAAAATGACTCAAACTCTTGGGCTCAAGTAATTCTGTTGCCTCAACCTCCCAAGTAGCTAGGACTACAGGCACCTGCCAAAACACCCAGCTATTTTTAAGAGATGGGGTCTCACTCTTGCTCAGTTTTGGTCCTCCAACCTGTGAGCTCAGGCAATCCACCTGCCTCAGCCTCCTGGAGTGCTAGGATTATAGGCATGAGCCACCATGCCTAGCCATCTTAAGCTTAAAACATGAAGCTATAATAATTCTACAAGAAAATGTTAGAAAAACTTATAAACATAGGCCTAGGAAAAGAATTTATGAAGAAGACCCCAAAAGCAATCACAGCAACAAGAAAAATTAACAAATACAACTTGATTAAATAAAAAGCTTCCACACTCTGTACCCTCATATTATTTTGAAATAAAAAAAATAAATTAAATTAAAAAAATGTCTGCATAGCTAAGGAGACAATCAACAAAGTGAATAGACAACTAACAGTATGGAAGAAAATATTTGCCTGCTATACATCCAGTAAAGGGCTGATGACAAGATAATATAAAGATTCTTGACCTACTCAAACAAATCAGCAAGAAAAAAAAAAAAATCAAACAATCCCATCAAAAAGTGGGCAAAAGACTTGAGTAGAAGCTTTTGAAAAGAAGATTGCCTGATGGACAATAATCATCTGAAGAGATGCTTAATATCTCTAATCATCAGGGAAATAACAAATCAAAACCACAATGAGATATCACCCAAATCTAGTGAGAATGACGTTTTTCAAAAAGTCCCAAATCAAGAGACGCTGGCATAGATGTGGAAAGAATGGGACACTTATACACTGCTGGCAGACCTGCAGACCAGTATGACCTCTTTCAAAAGTAATATGGAAACACCTCAAAGAACTAAAAACAGACCTACCAGTTGATACAACAATCCCACTGCTGGTTATTTATCCTTAGGGAAAAAAAGTCATTTTATATTTATAACAACAACAACAACAACAAAACTTGTCCTGAATTGCAGCACAAGTCACAATTTCAAAAATGCGGAACCAATGCAAGTGCCCATTATTACATGAGTGTATTAATATAATGCGGTAATATGTACTCCATGGAGTACTTTGCAGCTATACAAAAAAGGGTGAATTAATACCTTTTGTCACAACTTCGATCTGGAGACCATTCTTCTAAGTACCACAAGAATAATAATATCAAAAACCCACCACATATACCCACTAGTAAACTGGAACTAATCAATTGTTCAACACTCATGGGAACATCTGTAAATAAAACTCAGTAGAAACTAAGCAGATGGGGGGAGGAGATGGTGAAATTAAACTTAATGCATGCAATATGCACTATCTAGTGGGTATACTTATAAGTTTGATTCAGACTGCAACAAAGCAGTTCATGTAACTAAAATATTTGTACTCTGGTAATATTCAGAAGTTTAAAAAAATAACCTGGGGTGAGAAAATTTAATTTATCATATCGTCAAATCCCATTATTTATCTATAATAATAACAATTAATTAGATCGACATATAAAGGTTTAAAATAAATCTTTCCAAATTGGTACTATTATTATCTCTATATTATAGAAGAGAATACTGAGGCATAGATATGTTAAGTCATGGAGCTCCTAAGGACTCAAATTAAATAAAGTGGTTCTAGACTCTGTGCTCCTAACACTAAAATCCTAAGGAAGATGCATGAAGCAACACGTAGGAAATCATTCTTTGCCATTATCTAGGCTAAGTGTTGGATATTGTTGTAATTAATGAAGACTTTCATGGATGAAGGACAAAAGACTATTTCATGTTTACTATCCCCTTCTATAAGGTAGTATAGTCTTTATGCACATCTATTTAATTCTTATATGACGATGGGAGTCATAGCACTGTTTTGTATTTGTTTTTGAGATTTTTGTTATTTTGTTTTGGCCTTATCCCCATACTCCTCATGTTCAAGTTATCGGCAGAAATTACTGCTAAAGTCTTCTTTTATTTTACTGATAATATTCTACCTTTATCTTGTAGGCACACTTAAAACTATTTGACTCGCTGAGATTCATTGTCCTAACATATCAAAATTATGATAAAGAGAGCTCTTTTGGTAAATTACTTATGAATAACATTAACAAAAAATGAGATAATATGAGTATATTTTGATAATCAAAAATATTAATTGAAAGTTAAGTAAATAACTAATGTATGCTCACTATTCTGAGTGAATTATAGATGTTCTCATTTTACAGTGGGATCATATCCAGATAGATCTGTTATAACTTGAAAATATCATAAATTGAATATGAATTTAATGCATCCAAACAAACAAACATCATAGCTTAGCCTAGCCTACTTTAAACATGGTTAGAACACTTAACATTAGCCTACAGTTGGGAAAAATTATCCACCACAAAACATATTTTAAAATAAAATAAATATTTTATGAAATTTGTTGAATATTATACTGAAAGTGAAAAACAAAACAGTTGTATGGTTATTTGAAACACAGATTCTACCTAATGTGTACTGTTTTCACACCATTGTAAGTTGAAGAATCATTAAATCCAGCTATCCTATGTTAGCTATCATCTGCACATGTGTTTGTATGAAAATATTTTGCTATAGTTGACCAAGAGGATGCAGGGGGGAAGATGGAGGTGCATGGTAAATACAACTGTGAAACAGTTAAGCAACTTAAAACTTGCAAAAGGAATGTTAATTACCCACCATAGAAAACTAACTTAGCTACTTTTTCTTAGAGTTTGAAATTGAGAGAGACAGAACTTGAAGCCAGCTCTTAAGGGACACCTTATATTGCCACTCAAGGTGAATAAAATTTCTTTTTGGAATGTTACGCAAATATTTTGCATACTCAGAAATATTTTGCCATTAGTTCTTGTCTCGGGTCACACCATTTCAGAGTTTGATGGTACAAATAACAAATTTCTGAACAAATGAGATGTGACTTGAATAACACCAAGTGCAATGGACGTAGAAACTACCTTGATCAATTTTCCATTTACAAAACAAAAAAATTGGTTTTAGATATATACATACTTGGAATTTATATGTCAAGTATTCATAATCATAAACAAAGAAATATAGATTTTTGTCTAATTACCTTAAGCACAATGCCTTGTATATAGTGAGTGCTCAACGTCGGTTATATTTGTGGGACACACGAACACTCTCACATAAACCCACAAGTATAAAATTTTTGTATTTTAAGTCCATGATATAAACAATTATTTGTTTTTTGGCAAATAAAAAAACCCCTCAAATTCATGATTTATAAGTAAAGAGAAAATGTGTATAATATTGAAGAATGTATTAATAGGAAACATTTTATGATAAAATGATCTTTTCCTTCCTGGTAGATACCCTGTAACAGGATTGCAGGATCAAATGAAGGTGTACTTTTAGTTCTTTGAGGATTCTCCATTCTTCTTTCCATAGAGGCTGTACTAGTTTGCAATTCCACCAATGATGTAAAAGTGTTCCCTTCTCTCCATATCCAGGCCAGCATCAGCAGCTGTGGGTGTTTGTGATGTGGGCTAATCTCACTGGGGTTAGGTGGTATCTCAGGTGGTTTTGATTTGCATTTCTCTGATGTTTAGGGGTGATGAGCATCTTTTCATGTGTTTGTTGGCTATTCATCTGTCGTCTTCAGGGAAGGTTCTATCCAATCTCTTGACCAATTATTAATGGGATCGTTTGCTCTATTCATGTTGCTTAGTTTGAATTCTCTGCATATGCTAGTTACCATCCCTTTTTCAGAGTTGTAGCATGCATATATCTTCTCCCATTCTGAAAGCTGTATGTTTGCTTTAGTTTGTACCCTTCCTTAGCTGTACAGAAGCTTTTTACACTTGATCATGTTCCATTTATTTATTTTTTTATGTCACTGAAATTGCCTAGGGGGTCTTCTTCATAAACGCTTTTCCCAGTCTGATTTTGTCAAGAGTTTTTCCCACTTTTTCTTCTAGAATTTTTATTGTTTCTCATCTTAAATTTAAATATTTTATCCAGTGACAGTGAGTCAATTTTACTATAAAAACTTTGCCCTAAAATGTTTATTGCAGCTCAATTCACAATCACCAAGATGTAGAGTCAACCTAAGTGCCCACCAACACATAAATAGATTAATAAACATGGTATATGTATGTATACCATGGAATATTATTCAGCCATAAAAAGATGGAGACTTTACATCTTTTGTGTGTACTTGGATGGAGTTGAAACATATTATTCTAGTAAGGTATCAGAAGAGTGGAAAAGCAATTATCCAATGTACTCAATACTAATATGAAACCAATAAAACAACTACATACCCACAGGAGAGAATAACACAATTGAATTCAAATGGAGGGAGGGAAAGAGGTGAAAAGGAAGAGGGGAAAAGTGAGGGTGATTGATAAGCTCTCACCTAAGGTGCACAATATAAGGGTATACAGCACATCCCCGGGTGAAGGGCTCAACTACAACTTGAACTGTACCTAGGAAACACAAACAATGTAAACTAATCATCTGTACCTGGTATTAATCTGAAGAAAAAAAGAAATATTCTGGTATTTGCCAAAAGGATCATCACATAATGATTTATAGACAAGGTGCATAGCTTATTTCAACAGACTGCCTAATATCTTGAAAGAAAAACAAATGCAATAAATTTTAAAGGTTTGATTCAATTAGAGATAATCCGATAATTTCTTAGAATTATATGACTCTCTGATAACATCAGTGCAAATTCCACGGCACATATGCTAATGTTATGTCAGTTATTAATGAATTCCTCTTTTTACGTTGGATGCAGTGAACTGAAACCTGACCAGCTAAATGATGTTGCTTGTGAAACATCTTTTTTCCCCCACACATAATGCCATTTATTTAAGTACTTCTGTAGGCTTTGGAAATGTTATAAATGGATCTAGCAAGAGTAAAGTATTGAAGTTTTATTGATTGAATCTTCTTAAGGTCAATAGATAAAATCTTAAGTAGAGAAACTCAATTATTTTTGTATGTAGCCAAATTAAGTTATTTTTGCAAGTTTTAGGCTTCCCAACCATTTCAATTCTATTTATTAGGCATCCACACCCTCACTTGCATCTTAGCTCTTGGTCTTTATTCTCATGCCTGAAATAAATCAACTCATCCTTCATCACTGAGCAAATAGGCCCCCAGGGCTATCTGTTGAGCATGTATTGGCTGAGTCAAACCCATAGAACATACTGTTCCCTTCACATTAAAACTATGTAATTTTTAAAGAGTCAGTGGGTGAGTGGTAAGTGAAAGTGAAGGCCTAAGACATCTATACATTACCATATACTCTATAATCACTGTACAATTAGACTACACTTAACTTATAAACATTTTTTTCTTTAATAATAAATTAACCTTAGCTTACTGTATTACCACTGCTGCATCTGCAGCTTTGTGTTGAACAAAATGTTATTATGTCATGCATGACTGTATATATGTGTGTGTGTGTATAATACACACACACACACACACACACACACACACACATATGCAATGTTGAAGAGGCAAGTGGGTAGAGTCAAGGAACCCAACGAGTATTGAGTATTTGCTATATGTCAGGTATTTTATACATTCAGAGTTTTTAATCTTTAAAATAAATATGGTAGGAAGATACTATTATCTCTATTTCATAAATAAGGAAACCTATGGTCAGAAAAGTTACAACAAATTAATAATAGAAAAGAACATTAAAACTTCTTTTACCTTCACTTCAAAATGAATCTTCTTTTTCATACTTCCTTAACTTTCTTTTCTTGCTAGATGCTTGTGTTTCTATTTCTAAGAACTTGGAAAGTCAATCTGATTTTTAATTTTGGTAGAACGTATTTTCTATGAACTTGAGTGCTTGAAGAATTTTCTCATAAGATTACCTTGAGACTTCTCAAGGTACCTGTTTTTATTTTGTACCTGTAGTATCTATAAAAGACTAAATTCTCATAAGTAGAGAGACCATAAATTCTTTGATTAGAGCAGCACAATTTTAGAAAGTGAAAGGTGTTAAAATAATATTAAAAATTATGTAACTTTTGAAATAGTCACAATTAATTTTATTATATTGTTTATAATAATTGTATTCAAAAACTTTCAGAAATAATTTTCAAGTAAACATTTTATATATAATATAGCAAAGCATAATTTAAAAACTATTTTTGGTATCTTGATAATATAAATAATTATTATTGGTGATACTTGCACACTTTAATTTGTTACTTAGATTGATTTGTCTCTGTTATCATAGAATTAGATTGTTTAATGTAATAAGACATAAATATAAGGTATCCAACTCTAAAATTATGAAAAAATGGTTTCATTACTGCATAACTTCAGTGTAAGGAAAAGTTTTCTAACTATGAGTCAAATTCCTACGGCAATAAAAGATTGATAAATTTGACTGTTTGACTGCAATATTTTTTATACAACAGAAGTCCCATAGAAATGTCAAAATACAACTCTGAAATAAGAGGAAAGTATTTGTAATACAGGTATATACTGCAGGCAAAGGACTTACATCCATAAAATATAAACAACTTTTTTTTTTTATTATTAAATCATAGCTGTGTACCGTAATGTGATCATGGGGCACCGTACACTGGTTTTTACAGACCGTTTGAAACATTTCCACCACACTGGTTAATATAGCCTTCCTGGCACTTTCTTAGTAATTGTGTTGAGAAATTTACATTCTAGACTTACTAAGTTTCACATATACCCTTGTAAGATGCACTGCAGGTGTAATCCCACCAATCACCCTCCCTCTGCCTACCTCCCCCCTCTCTACCCTCCCTTTCCCCTTTCCCCTTATTCTTAGGTTATAACTGGGTTATATGAAAGCCATAGATTAGTTACAGCTTTCATGTGAAAGCCATAGATCAGTTTCCTAGTAGGGCTGAGTACATTGGATACTTTTTCTTCCATTCTTGAGATATTTTACTAAGAAGAATATGTTCCAGCTCCATCCATGTAAACATGAAAGAGGTAAAGTCTCCATCTTTCTTTAAGGATGCATAATAGTCCATGGTGTATATATACCATAATTTATTAATCCATTCATGGATTGATGGGCACTTGGGCGTTTTCCATGACTTAGCAATTATGAATTGGGCTGCAATAAATATTCTGGTACAAATATCTTTGTTATAAGGTGATTTTTGCTCTTCTGGTACAAATATCTTTGTTATGATGTGATTTTTGCTCTTCTGGGTAGATGCCTAGTAGAGGACTTGTAGGATTGAATGGCAGATCTATTTTTAGATCTGTAAGTGTTCTCCACACATCTTTCCAAAAGGAATGCATTAATTTGCATTCCCACCAGCAGTGTAGAAGTGTTCACTTTTCTCCACATCCATGCCAATATCTCTGGTCTTGGGATTTTATGATATGGGCTAATCTTACTGGAGTTAGATGATATCTCAAAGTAGTTTTGATTTGCATTTCTCTGATGATTAAAGATGATGAGTATTTTTTCATGCGTCTGTATGCCATGCACCTGTCTTCTTCAGAGAAGTTTCTCTTCAAGTCCCTTGCCCAGCCTGTGATGGGATCACTTGTTCTTTTCTTGCTTATACGTTTGAGTTCTCTTTGAATTCTGTTTATTAAACCTTTGTCGGAAACATAACCTGCAAATATCTTCTCCCATTCTGATGGCTGTTTGCTTGCTTTACTTACTGGGTTTTTGGCTGTGCAGAAGCTTTTTAGTTTGATCAGGTCCCAGTAGTGTATTTTTGAAGCTGCTTCAATTGCCTGGGGGGTCCTGAACACAAAATACTCACCCAGACCAATTTCTTCAAGGGCTTTC
>CAUYPK010114818.1:0-10091 GCA_963574355.1 Loris lydekkerianus
AACCACCTAATCTTCGATAAACCAAACAAGAACATACCTTGGGGGAAAGACTCCCTATTCAATAAATGGTGTTGGAAGAACTGGATGTCTAAATGTAAAAGACCCACACCTTTCCCCACTCACAAAAATAGATTCAAGATGGATAAAGGACTTAAATTTAAGGCATGAAACAATAAAAATCCTCAAAGAAAGCATAGGGAAAACACTGGAAGATATTGGCCTGGGGAAAGACTTCATGAAGAAGACTGCCATGGCAATGGCAACAACAGCAAAAATAAACAAATGGGACTTCATTCAACTGAAAAGCTTCTGTACAGCCAAGGAGACAATAACCAAAGCAAAGAGACAACCTACACAATGGGAAAGGATATTTACATATTTTGAATCAGACAAAAGCTTGATAACTAGGATCTATAGAGAACTCAAATTAATCCACATGAAAAAAGCCAACAATCCCATATATCAATGGGCAAGAAACATGAATAGAACCTTCTCTAAAGATGACAGACGAATGGCTAACATATGAAAAAATGTTCATCATCCCTATATATTAGAGAAATGCAAATCAAAACAACCCTGAGATACCATCTAACCCCAGTGAGAATGGCCCACATCACAAAATCTCAAAACTGTAGATGCTGGCGTGGATGTGGAAAGAAGGGAACACTTTTACACTGCTGGTGGGACTGCAAACTAGTACAACCTTTCTGGAAGGAAGTATGGAGAAACCTCAAAGCACTCAAGCTAGACCTCCATTTGATCCTGCAACCCCATTACTGGGCATCTACCCAGAAGGGAAAAAAATCCTTTTATCATATGGACACTTGTACTAGACTGTTTATTGCAGCTCAATTTACAATCGCCAAAATGTGGAAACATCCTAAATGCCCACCAACCTAGGAATGGATTAATAAGCTGTGGTATATGTATACCATGGAATACTATTCAGCTATTTAAAAAAATGGAGACTTTACATCCTTTGTATTAACCTGGATGGAAGTGGAAGACATTATTCTTAGTAAAGCATCACAAGAACGGAGAACCATGAATCCTATGTACTCAATTTTGATATGAGTACAATTAATGATAATTAAGGTCATGGGGGGGAAGCAGAGAGAGGGAAGGAGGGAGGGGGTGGGGCCTTGGTGTGTGTCACACTTCCTGGGGACAAGACATGATTGCAAGAAGGAATTTACCTAACAAATGCAATTAGTGTAACCTGGCTTATTGTACTCTCAATGAATCCCCAACAATTAAAAAAAAAAAAAAAAATCATGTTTCTTTTATTTTTTTTCTAATATCTACTAATTAATGTTTCCTTTTTTCTTTTCTAATATTTACTAAATTCCCTACTTGAAACTAAGAATTGGTTGATATAAATGACAATAAATTCTTACTTTCAAGTAGGGAAACAATTTATTCCTAAATTGCTAAAGGGAGCCATATTTCAGGTCCTTGATAAAGATGCTTCCATAAGAAAATGATTTCATACATGAGAAAAGCATTTCACAAAGTTTTCTCATAAGAAAACTTTTATAAGAGAGAAAATCGTTGACATGAGATTTGAGGAATAATTTGGAACTAATGAAAGAACAAAGACAAAAGGCTCACCTTATATAAAAGCACACACATATGTACAACTGAGAACTTAAGAACTGAAGGTGTCTGAATCACAGCAGTGGCCAAAAAGTATGAGATTTTGTGGTCACTAGTCACTGAGTGTTGGTGCTAGCATTAAACCACAGTCAGTGTGGCTTTAAAGAAGAGAACCCTTCAAGAGTAGAAGTTTATTTGGAATTGAATAAAGCACTGTACTGTGGTAACTTACCTGAAGCATTACAATATTATTTCCGTAAGAAGACTGATTTAAGATCCGTGTTTCAACAGATTAGATCTTGAACTGTGGTGGGGGAGATTGAAGTTTATGCAATACTCAGCCTGGATATGCAAACAGAAAATTTTGAGGGATGAATTCCAATTTTAGGCGTAGTTTATGAGTGATTCTTCATATCGTTGACACTAAATAGTAAGAACAGGCCAGGAAACCAAATTAGGTTCAACCAGGAATAAGTCATCAAATCAACAAATATTAAAACAGAGTGGGAATAATGAATAATAATTAGGTTCTAACAAAAATAGATTGTTCATGACAACTGAAAATATCCTCTGATAACTAGAAGAGAAAAATAAAAACAGACAGACAAACCCTACATGGCCGTGATAGTGGGGGTGCGTGTGTCCAGTTGGCACTTGGCATCTGACCCTACTTCCCATCATGCCTGGCTACAAAATCTAATGTTTTAAGTATCTAGAGGGCATTGCTTCCTGAGCCCTCACACTCAGCTATGGGGATGATTTTTTGAAAATATTCAACCCATCCTGCATATTTTCATGCTTCTCTGTCATCCTGTTCTCAACAGAGAGGATAATATACATGATGGACCAGTTTGGGGGTCTCAGAATGGCCCATTTGTGGAGTTCCAGTGTGGTATTTTCCGTTTTTAACACTTCCATTGATTTATAAGCCTCTAATTCTTTGTACTAAATTCCTTTGTGCTTAATATATTTGAAGAAAGAAGAGGAGAGAAAGAACTGTTCAGAGGAGAAATGAGAAATATTATCTACTGAGTGACGGCGTTGAACTTGTGGAACGTCAGCATGAAATATTAAAATAAAGTCAATGGTCCATGAAACATGACAGTTTTAGGGAGAAAAAAAGTCAGGATAATCAATTATATAAAATGTATATTTCTGGCTTGGTGCCCGTAGCACTGTGGTTATGGTGTCAGCCACATGCACCAAGGGTTGCGGGTTCAAACTGGGCCCAGGCCAGCTAAACAATGACAACTGCAACAAAAGATATAGCCAAGTGTTGTGGCAGGTGCCTGTAATCCCAGCTACTTGGGAAGCTGAGGCAAGAGAATCGGTTAAGTCCAAGAGGCTGAGCTTGCTGTGAGCTGTGATGAGACAGCACTCCACTGAGGGTGACATAGTGAGACTCTGTCTCAAAAGAAGACAAAAGAACAAAAGAAAATGCAAAACAACAAAAGAAGACAAAAGAACAAAAGAAAATGCAAAACAACAAAAGAAAATGCAAAACAACAAAAGAAAATATTCGACATAATGGAAAATATTTTCTGTAAATGTCAAAGGAAATGTGAAATATTGGTAACATAGTAAGAAAAATATAATCTAAGTAACTCTTTTATAAAAGGGAAAATAAAAAGAGCAACTGTATATAATGTTTAAAAAATTATGGTGAGATAGGTGTATGTTTAATATATAAACTCTATTTAGAGATTTTAAATCCAAGCAACAACAACAACAAAAAAATGAAAATAAAGAAGCTTCACATTCAAAACAAGATAGGCTAAAAATTGAAATAAAATAATCAGTAAAATATGAATAATGGTAAATAGTATAAATAATATAATTAAAAAATTAAACTGGCATAATTTAAGAAGTCAATCTAATGACTTGCATTATATGTGATAAGTAAAAAGAAAAATGTAAGTAAAGAGCCTTTACAAATTATAAGCAAAAAAACGAACTCTATAGAAAAATGCCTGATTATATTATAAAAATTGATTCTAAATGGAAAATTAAAAATGAATAGTAAGCAAGGAGAAATAGACTAGATGTTAATTCAATAATAGAATGCACATTGAAATAATGGTATAACATTTTAGTTCTCTGATAATAATACATTAAAACTTGTTTATAAATCATCAAGACCAAAATATCAACTACAATCCAATATTAAATTATTAAACACATTTTAGGATGTATTGTTATATAAAAATAGATTATGTAAACTATTATTTCCTGGAATAAATATATTTTCTAAATATGTTATTTTTGAAATTATCATGTTAAAAGAGAATGAAATGCTTTTACACTGATGGTGGGATCACAAACTAAGACAGCCTCTTTGGAAAGAATATGGAGAATCCTCAAAGAACTCAAAATAGAACATCCATTTGATCCAAAAATCCCATTACTAGGCATCTGCCCAGAAGAAAATTAAATCATTTTATCATAAGGACATTTGAAGATTGTCCTTTTATCATAAGGGCACTTGGAGATTGTTTATAGTAGCTAAATTCATAATTGCTAAGATGTGGAAACAACCCAAGTGCCCATCAAACCATGAATGGATTAATAAACTGTGGTATATGTATACCATGCATATACCTTATAATCTTTTGTATTAATCTGGATAGATTTGCAGAATATTCTCTTCAGTAAAGTATCGCAAGAATGGAAAAGCAAGTATCCAATGTACTCAATACTAAAATGAAGCCAGCAGATGAACAAACGCACATACACACAAGAGAAAAACTCAATTTAATTCAAGTTGGGGGGAGGGAGAATAAATCTTCAACACAAGTTTTACTATAAAACCATGAAACTGCTATTAGAAACAAAGAAAATATCTGTGCCTTAGGTTCAGCAAATAATTGTAAGCTGCGACACCATGGGATGTTTCCTAAAGAAAAAAAGATAAATTAGATGTCTGGAAATTAAAAATATTTAAAAAAAGTTTGCTCTGGGAAAGATACTATTAACAGAATGAAAGGGTAAGCCACAGACAGAGGGAAAATAGGTGAAAATCACATTTGATAGAGAGACGATAGCCAGAATATTTAAAGAACTTCCAAAAGTTACTAACCCGACAAATAAAAAATTGGGCAAAAGATTTTAAAACACATCTCGCCAAAGAAGATATTTGGATTGCAAATAAGCACATGCCAAGATGCTCAGCATCATAAATCTCCATGAAAATGAAAATTAAAACCAAAATGAGATGCCACTACACACTTTTCAGGATGGATAAAATTTTTAAAAAGATTGATAAAAATCAAGCGCTGGCAAGAAAGCAGGACACGGGAACCTCAGGCATGTCTAGCGGAATGCAAAACCACCACCCGGTTGGAAAGTATCCTGATCGTTTTCATAAAGTCAAATATACACATCACATGTGACATGGCAATCCTGCTTCTACAAATTTCCCCCAAAGAATCAAAAATTCACATTCACACAAAAATCTTTGTAACAAATTTACGCAGAAGTGACAGAACCCAGATAGAATACAAACATACTTCAGTCGGTAAAGGGGTGAACAAACTCTGGGGCAGCCTTGCAGGGATTACTGCTCAGCAGAACACAGAACGCAGCAATGTGGATTAATCTCAAATGTGTCCAGCACATCTGAAAAAGCTACGTGGTGAGTGATCCCATGACGTGACATTCTGAAAAACACAAAGGTACCAGGACAAAGCTTGCCAGGGTTGAACCACAGCACAAGGGGACAACAGAAGGCAGTTTGGGGTGATGTGTTTTCTAGGACCTGACACAGTAGTGGTTCCATGGCTGTATTTGTGAGGACCAGCAGCCATTATTTTTTTCTGGTTGTTTATTAAAATAATTGAAATAATTGTATAAAGGATTATTATACGGGAGCTGTATTTCTTATTATTTAAAAGATCTTGCCAGTTTTAATGCCTAAGGAGCAGCGGGAGCCCTCCCAGGAGAGCCCTGACACACACGTGATGAGCACCGAGGTTTTTAACATGTTCTCAGACCTCCTCAGCCTCCTCGCCATGAACAACACTCACCTGAGTCCACCTCAGTATTCAGGATGAATGATCACATGCACCAGGTGACTTAAGCCTTTCATTTCATAAGGAGACCAAAGCTGGATCTTTTAAATTATTGCTACAGTTTGAATGTGCTCTGCAAAAACCATGTGTTGGAGACTTCATCCCCAATACAGCAGTGTTGGAGGTGGGGCCCAGTGACAGGTGACTGGGTGGTGGGAGTGGAGCAGAGGGATTAATGTTGTTGTCTTAGATGGGTTTATTATCCTGGGAATGGGTCCTTCTCACACAAGGAATACTTCAGCCCCTCTTTGTCTCTCTTTGGCTCTCTTTTTGCTTTCCTGCCACAGGAATTTGCCACAAGGCCTTTGTAAGATGCTAGCCCTTTGATCTTCTATTTCCTTGCCTCTAGAAATCTGAGCCAAAACATTTACACTTTTATAAATTACCCAGTCTTTGGTATTCTGTTCTAGCGGCACCAAATGGGTGACCACAAGTATAACAGGTTGACAAGGTTTTCTAATGGTGCTTCTTGTCCTGAAATAAGAAACAAAGAGGAATAAGGGCTGTAACTGTTCCTAATTTTTAAAGCCATTTTGTTGGATAGTTTACATATTTTGCAATGCACATCAGCTAGTCTCACGGACTGAAAAAAAGGCACATTTATTTTCATAAATGACTCTTCTCTATAAAACATAAAATATGATACTCACTGCTTTGTTTCAAGCACAGTTATGAGAAAGAGACATGAGCATGAGCTCTGTGGTCTTGTAGGCTCATCTTCCCCCAATGCTTGACTCTAGATTTCACATACATTTATCCTATAGGAGATTTTACAATTTAAAATTTAAGGTAGTTCACTCCCCAAATTCAATGGAAATTATTTAATTTTAGAACAAGATATAATGCTGTATCTCTGACGGCATAGCTTTTTCATCTCCGATATGCAGGAATGCTAAGCTTGCTTTTGAACTTTAAAAAGTTTTTACCTATGTCTATATAACTAAAAGATATTTACCTATGTCTTCAAAACTAAAATTTATAAATCTACATTCAGCAAATATTTGGTAAGAATGAAAAGTAACTTGAAAACATGACCTCCATGGGAAGAATAGAATATGTACTTTTTTGCTATAAGACGTAACACTGTCAACTAATAGTGATGGGGGGGTTGCTTCCGTGGGCCAAGGACCATGTGGTGCTCTCCTCAGAGTACAGTGGGTATTCTCTTTACCCATTTATCATCCATTACTGCTTTCTTTCTTACCTCATTGACACGTAGTACTTTAGGGAACATAAATTAAATAATAATTTATGATCCTTAATAGTAAGAATAAGTATTCCCTATTAATCAGTGTATAAAATTGTTTTGTAAGTCATATGGCTTTTCATAACAAACCAGGCTATATTATAGGAAATGGCCATTTATTCAATAAAATAAAAATAAGATATTCTAGTGGTTAATATATTCTAGTTAACATTGAAGTGCCCTTTATAAAACAATTACTGATTTCCAGTCACACATAGCCGCCAACACAATTTAACCATTTAGCTGATAAGGAAGACCCTCAGAGCTATGGGTAATCAAAAGAACAGAGCTGGGCAGTGCCTGTGGCTCAGTGGGTGGGGCGCAGCCCCATATACTGAGGGTGGTGGGTTTGAACACAGGCCTGGCCAGCTAAAACAGCAGCGGCAACTGCAACAAAAATAGTCGGACAAGGTGGCAGGCACCTGCAGTCCCAGCTACTCAGGAGGCTGAGGCAAGAGAATCATTTAAGCCTGGGAGTTGGAGATTGCTGTGAGCTGTGACATCACGGCACTCTACCGAAGGCGAAAGAGTGAGACTGTCTCAAAAAAAACAAGAACAACAACAAAAAAACAGATCTACCCTCTCCTATTTCACTTTCCTCTTCTCAGATAAGAGATTATTTGCTGTCCTTGCAAGAGATGATAAGCTTTGAAAAAGTGGAACCTATTGTGAACTAAGGCAAAATAAGGGAGCAAAATCATCTAAGATCACACAAAAATGTAATGGAAGACTCTCTCTAAATAATTTTTTTTTAAACATTTATAATACCATTGAAGTCCTGTAAGTAATTTTTTTAGTTTAATATACAATGGGAAAGGGAGCTGGAGAATAACGAACTGGGAACATAGTCTCAAGGATGAAAAGTGGAAGCCAATCTTTCCAATTATCAGTAGTCCTAGTGTAAAAACTACAGCCCATAAGGTTGACATTGAGATTGGAAGAATAATCTAAGACATTATTAAAAGTGTTCTGTCTCTCATAAAATAGATTCAGTTTCACTAAGAACAACTTATGTGACAATAACTTTGGGTTTTTTAATACTCTGACAACTTTACTGCATTGCTGAAAATGGAAATGTTTAACTAGGTTGAAATAAAGTGTGAAATTAAATAATATTTTTGTTGGAAAGATGACATATGGGCTTACTTCTGGTTCAATTAGGGGAGTTGGTAACTAGCCAAAGTGCTTAAACTAAAAGTTAGTGTCCAATTTTGTCACCGGTGAGAACTTCATCTTTGACTCTGCCTTCGTAAGCATGTTTTAAACAAATTAGATTGAGACCTTCAATGTTTGCTTAACAAATATGATTACTACTTGAATATGTATAGAAGAGCCCAAATCTGGGGTAACAGAATGAAAACTATAAAATTTCAGGAAGCAAGAATATTAGAGTGATGTCAGCCAGAAAATTGTAAATTGTATAAATACTCAAAACTAAGTACAGAGGAGAAAAATTGGGAAGTGCTATGGTTTACGTGAATGTGCTATTCAAAACATCATACACTGAAACTTAATTGCAATGTGCAGTCACTAAGAGGAACCTTTAGGAGATGCTTCAGTCATGAAGGGGGATCCCTCGTGAATGGGATGATGACCTTACAAAGGAGGCAGAGGAAGCTTCTCTCTCCATCACTGGAAGACACAGCAGTGAGGCACCGCCTGGGAAGCAGAGCCCTGAGGAGGCAGCCCGGCACCCGTGCCTCGATCCTGGACTTCAGTCTCTATAACTGTGAGAATTAAATTTCTGTGGTTTATAAATTACAAATTTATAAATTTGCTATGGCAACAGGTACAGATAACATAAGAATGAAACGTCTAGAAAGTATAGAAAAGGTAATTGGCAGTAAGAAAAATAAAAATCAACAGAATAATATGACTGTCAATGGCAGAAGTGTAAACAGCTCAAATTTAGAATCAGATAAGCACAGTTCTCTAGAGCTGGAGTTGGATTTTCTATTCTTCCCATTATTCTGCGAAGATATTATTAATATGGAATATATTTTGACATCAACAACCAGTGTAACGTATGATCTGGCTGTATTTGGCCAGGGAAGGAGAAGGTTGTCAGCAGAACATTGGAGAGTGGGGTATTTGATGGACCACCTTATCCAAAGGCTGTTTAGTGCCCGGGTTAGGGGTAGATTAAAGAGCAGCCTGTATTGAATTTTCAAGAACTAATCAGGACAGATCTAATCCAATATTAAGGGGACTCCAGAAAGATGATTTCCCTGAAATCTGAATTATACAATGTAGTTAGAAGGGGTCAGGGATTGGGAGGGGAGGGATTAGAAAGGGAATTGCAAATTGATATTGCAATTTGCATATGAAGGCCTTTAAAACCCTGATTATGACTGGGAAATGCACACTTCTAGGTGCCCTTTTCATGGATCTTCTTTTGGAGTCATAACAGTCCCCAAATAGGACATTTCCTGACACATTTACACAAGGTACAAACATATTTCACTCGGAATCAACTCTTAGAAAGTTATGTACGAGTCAGCATGTGGTCTCCATTGGTGACATATTCATGTATTATTGTGTACTTTTAAAATTTAAAACTTCTTCTCTTATTTCTTTGTTTTTGAGGTAACACCTTGATCTGTTACCTGGGTGAGAGTGCTGCTGTCATCATAGCTCAGCCTCCAATTCCTGGGCTCAAGCCACCCTCCTACCTCAGCCTCCTGAGTAGCTGACTACAATCGTGCTCCACCACCCACCAGTAATTTTTCTATTTTTAGCAGACACAGTGTCTTGTTCTTGCTCAGACTGGCCTCAAGCAACCCTACCACCTCAGCCCCCCAAAGTGCTTGGATTACAGGAGTAAGCTACAACATCTGGCTTAAAATTTAAAACTCTTAAATTCCAGGATTCATTACGAAATTCAAGTTATACTGGAATCTAAAGAGGTATCTATATGCTTATCCTGTATATACATAAATGGTATGAATTTATATTTCATAAATAAATCATTTAGAAATCAAGATCAATGCTTAGTGGTTGTCTCTTTTTTTGTCCAATTTTGAAAAGTTTTTTTTTTTTTGAATTTATTTATTTTTTTATTGTGGAGAAGGGGCAGGGAAAGAAGGCGGGGGAAGAGGTGAGTGACAGGGTCGGGCCAGTGGCATGGTACCACGTTGGCTGTATCTAGGTAGAGGCAGTTTCAGGCCGGGCCTTGCTGAGTC
>CAUYPK010114820.1:0-21092 GCA_963574355.1 Loris lydekkerianus
CCCCGAGGGGCAGGGGAGACGGCAGGACCCCGAGGGGCAGGGGAGACGGCAGGACCCCGAGGGGCAGGGGAGACGGCAGGACCCCGAGGGGCAGGGGAGACGGCAGGACCCCGAGGGGCAGGGGAGACGGCAGGACCCCGAGGGGCAGGGGAGAGGGCAGGACCCTGAGGGGCAGGGGAGACTGCAGGACCCTGAGGAGCAGGGGAGACGGCAGGACCCTGAGGGGCAGGGGGAGATCAGGAACTTCTAATGGGAGCGGGGAGAGGGCCCGCAGGGAGGGGCTGAAAACAGAAAGTGTAAGGAAGTTGCTGCTGAACTCTTTGTAGACAACCTGTTTGGGGGCTGGGGTTTCATGTGTAGGGAAAAAAAGAAGATAGGAGGTTTTCTAGAAAGCATGTTGGCCCTCTCCCGACCCCACAGCCATGTGGCTATCATCCCAGCACCTCACTCCTGACAGCCCCAGGGCCTTGGCAGCCACGCCTCCATCTGGCTGGAGGGTTTTCTAGGGGCAACTTCCTTCCTACAAGGCAGGAATTGCAGATGGTATATGACTGAGGCCCTAAAAACAGCCAGGGCAGGTTCCTGGTTTCCCGTAGTGAAATCTATATACACAAAATTCTTGTTCTTTTTTTGAGACAGGGTCTTACTCTGTTGCCCAGGCTAGAATGCAACGGCATCATCATACTCGAACTCCTGAGTTCACAGGATCCTCCTGCTCAGCCTCCAGTGCAGCTGGGACTACAGGCAGGCAACCCCATGACTGGGTAACTTGTCTCTATTTTGTTGAGATGGAGTCTCGCTTCGTTGCTCAGCCTGGTCTCAAACTCCTGGCCTCCCAGGGTGTTAGAATTACAGGTGTGAGCCACTGCATGTGGCCCCTAGTGCCGCCTCTTAAAGAAAAGGAAAGGCAAGACTCAGCAGGTAACTGAGGAACGCCTCCTGCTTGAAGGAGCCCAAAGCAAAAAGATACTCCAAGGAAGCACAGAAAATGCTGGGAGAAGAAAACGCCAGATCAAAAATAGTACCTTCAGAGACGCTAGAAAAGACCTTGCATCCACGAAACAAGAAGAGAATATGATACAAAAGGAATGTTCCAAGGATGAGAAAGAACCCTTAGCGTTTGAAAACATAATAGCGGAGATTTGAAATTCAGAAGATAAAGTTATAGGGATCACCCAGAGAGTAGAACAGACACATTGAAGGTAGAATCCCCCCCCCCCCCCCCGAAAATAAGAAAAGAAAGGGAAGAAAAAGGAAAACCGCTGAGGAAATGGAAGAAAAACTACGGAAATTAAAGGATCAAGGGAGAGGAGCCATATGATTTAAAGGAGTTTTTAAAAGAGAGAAGACAGAGAATGAATGAGAGGAAAGTATTTTCAAGGTTTGAGAAAGTTTTCTAGAAATAAAGAAGCACAGGCTTTTCCACTGGGAGGGCCGGACTGGGAGGGCACAGCCAGGAGCAGGCGGGTGGGGGACCCCAGGAAGGCGTCTTCAGGAAGACTGTCCTAGGACCCAGAGGCCACTCCCTCAACCACTCATGGTTCATACTCACTACGGTTGGTTTTTAATTTGGGGAAATCAAGGCATTTCTTTAAGGTCCCGCGGCTAGTACTCAGCAGACCTGGGACTCCACCCCAGGTCATCTGACTCCAGGGCACACGCTCTGAGCTGCGACTGGGTACTGTGAGATGGTCCTGGACTCTGGTCCTGCCACCAGCGGAGTAGTGGCCCTGCCAGGTCTGTGCTGCGAGCACATTCTCCATGAACCCAGCATGACAAAGAAAAGAATGCTGAGAACATGGCTTACTTGCTTCAGTTCTCCCTACACCCCCAGAAACCAGGTCGCTTCCATCAGAAGATCCAGACGTGCGGGTCAAGTGGGGCCATTTTGAAAGGTCTGACTCAACTTTGAGCTTTGGGACTTGAGGAAAGCAAACTTCTTCAGCACCAAAGGAAGCCTCTACTCTACCCTGCCATTGGCTCAGGGACACCATTCCTGAGGGGACCTGCATGGACTGTTTGAGGCAGGAATTTTACCGCAGCTCCACCTGGATAGACTTGCATTGGTCCTTTAGATCCTTCAGTTGAAGATAAATCTGGGTACCAAGCAAGTTTCTTCTAGAGTTCCAGCAGCTCAGCCAAAGGCCCATTCAAAGCCTTGGCCATCTGGAGAGGCTGAGTGTAAAGGAGCAGGGAGGGAGGGTGATCCTCGCACCACTCATTCTCACACGCAGGGCTGGTGAGGGAGGGAGGGAGGGAGCCGCCCCAGCCATGCTTCTCCCCTCCCAGTCTCGGCCTCACAGGGGGTAAGATGGAGGTAGCACCTCTGGAGGTGTGCTGTTAACCAACAGGTATTCAACCTGATGCAGGGGAGCTAAAAGGAAAAAAAAATTAACCTGCAGGCAAAAGCATCTCCTGGGTGAAGGAGTTTCAGCTGCCTTTTTGCTTAGCGTCACACCAGCTGGAAAATTCAACCCCTGAGTGTATGAAACTTCTTCCTCCTAAACCAGGGGCAACCCAAAAGACAAAGCCTTGGTTAATTTCTCTTGGCCACGGGTGGCTATTTTTCCAGTAGCAAAGTCCCAAGAAGAAAATATGAAATCCTTTCCTTACTTTGTTCTTTAAGAAAAAGTATTTATTCCTTGTGTTAAGTATTTATTTATGCAGAGAGTGAGGGGCGGCTCCCAACTGATGCTGACACAGGACAGGGAGGCCATGGTCATGACCCCAGCCTGTGCTCTGCTCTCCCAGCCCTTCCTGGGCAGTGGCTCCTACTCACCCCACAGTTAGCCCGTCCGCAGGGCACACAGATGGGGGCTGGGGGAGGAGGAGCAGGGGACTAACTCTAGAAGCAAATGAAAGTCATGCAGCTGTCTCTAGCTGGGGGTCGGAGGGATGTTACTAACACAAAATTGGGGAGAGAATTGTGATCATACAAAGCTTTAAGTTCTTTTTCACAAATGTCATTGATTGAAAAAAAAAAAAATCCTTCAAGCAGCACGTTGTTTGCTTTAAGATACCTGCTTCCTCTGAGTACTGACCACACTCCCTCCTGAACATCAGCATGAAGACACTGCCGGAATTCAGGGTCCCCAGCTCAGGTCCACTTGCAGGGACTGGCTGGCTCGGTCACACTGCCAATCTCATCCCAAAGCAGAGACACTCTTGGCAATGAGGAACTCAGACTTTGAAGTTTATTTAGCACATGGTATTTTGAAATTCCAGGTGAATTTAGAGCTACATCGCCAAAGTAAATAAGTGTACAAATGTGGTCTTTTTTACCCAAAGATGCCATTATTGTAACACTTGCAGTGAGCTCTGACTTCTATATTAATATCTGTGTATGACATTCAGTTCTGGAGGTAAAATTATGCCACTAAACCGAGCAGAGTTAATGACAATATCACAGGCACAAAATCATTTCCTGAATAATGGTGAACAGGTGTGAACAATAATAGCCTTTCTCGCAAATTAGCTCCCTGAGGCTTAAGGACTATACCCAAATTCTTCCAACTTTGCAAGCAGGCTGCTGCCTTGAGTACCCCTGCCCCAGTACACCCGCTGGACAGAGACCCAGGCAGTGTTCAGTCCAACGCTTCACGTCAATAACTCTCGTCAGCCAGCGCCTGCTGCTCTGTGTTTAGAAAGCCGGCCTGGGCCGGGGCAGGTCCAAGCCACCGCCTGCCCTGCCCACCCAACTTCACATAAATGTGACATTTAAAAAACCTGAATCATCTTAGCATACAGAGAACAATCAGAGAAGGGGACTATTATGCACATTGTGAAAAAAAGAAAAAAATCACCTGTACAAATCCTTTCACTATTTGTTATTTTAATTTGACAGAGAATCACAGGAATTAAGCACCTTAACTTAACCTCAGATTTCAAGAGCTCCAGCCAAGGAAGATTAATTAGCAACTAAGAAAATCCATACCTTAAACAACATTTTTAGTCAATGGGAAAATAACTTGAATTTTTTTTTTTTAAAGTGTAAACAAACGGGGTGATATCAAACTAAAAAGCTTCTGTACAGCAAAGGAATTGACAGAATGAACTAACAACCCACAGGATGGGAGAAAATGTTTGCAAAGTATTCATCTGCAGAGGGTTAACATCTAGACTATCCCAGGAACATAAACATCTCAACAGCAGAACCCCCCCCCCCAAATCCAATTTAAAAATGGGAAAATTATCTGAACAGACATGTTTCCAAAGAAGACATACACATGGCCAACAAATATATGATAAAATGTTCAACATCACTAATCATCAGGAAAGAGTAATAAAAACACAAGGAGTGTCATCTCATCCTAGTTGGGATGGCTGTTATCAAAAAGACAGAAAATAAATGCTGGCAAGGACGCAGAAAACAGGCGATTCTCTGCTGGTGGGAACACAAACTATGGTAACCAACACGGAAGTTCCTCCAAGAGCTACAGACAGAACCGCCACGTGATCCAACAATGCTGCTCCTGGACGTTTATCCCCCCCCAAAAAAGGGATTCAGGGCCTTGAGGAGCCTCTGCGCCCATGTTTACGGCTGCATTATTGGCAACAACCAAGAAAAGGCAACGCAGGTGTCCAAAGCCAGATGAATGGATGAAGAAAATGTGGGGTACACACACACTGTGGGACTGTCCAGCCACAGTCCTGTCAGCCACTGGGCAGGTGGGGTGGAGCTGGAGGACACTGTGAACTAAGCCAGCACCTCACACTCTCACTCGTATGTGGAAGCTAAAAAAGGTTGAAATAAAAAGCAGAGCAGAGAACATTAGAGACTGGAAAGGCAGGGAGCAGGGGTGGGGACAGCTTGGCGATGCGGAGTCACAGGGGACACAGTTGCAGCGCTCTGCACCTGTCGGATGACCACCATGGGCAGTGGTGTGTTACCTTGTTTCAAACAGCCAGAAGAAGGCCACTGGACACTCCCAACACGAAGAAACCACAAATGTTTGACGTGGTGGCTACGCCGATCACCCCGATCTGGTCATCACACACCACATGCTGCATAAGTAGGTACGGTGACTGTATGTCAACTAAACAAACTTAATTTCTAAAAGCCATTTCTGCCAAGATTTTAGAAATACGCCCATCATGTAAAATGAGCCATCTATCTCTACAGCCCATCTTCTTCCACACGCTTCACCTTCGCGCAGAAAGGGATGAGGAGAACACCCGTGGCCAGCCGCCACCTGCCCTCCGGCAGCCTGTCTCCCACCAGGTTTCATATCCAGGTCTGTGGGGTGGTGCTGGGCCCTTCGCCATTGGCCCCCACACAGGCAACCTCCCAGGAGGCTAGAACTGTGCGACACACATCTCATTGTGTGGCTCTGCTCCCACTGAAGAGATGTCTGACTTGGTGGCATACAAACCGGACAGTATTGTGCCAAACACCTGTCAGAAACCCTCACAAAGACCCCGCACACAGGCCCCTTCTCTCCCAAGCGTCACAATGAAGCCATAAGCCAGAGGCAGAACGGTCCAGGGCCTGAGCTCCAGGCGCCACTCAACGGGCCTTGCTGCTCTTTTTTTTTTTTTTTTTTAAGCTAAGAAAGGATAGAGAATCCACATCAGTGACCGTGGCATGCGCTGGAGTTTCATCGTTGTCAAGACCTTAGCCAGTGCTCTGGGGTCCATGTTCTTTCTTTTCTATGGCAGTGCTGAGGAGGGCACTCAAGTCCCCCCTTGCTGTGCATTCACTTTATTTCTAAACTGTCCCATCGCTCCTTACTTGTCAGGGTTATTCCAAGCTAAATCACCCTGTCTTTTCTTTTAGGAAATCTCCTTTTCTCTTCTCTTTTGACTAACACCTCATTTCTCATAACTTTTCGCATTCTTTTTTATATGAAGGGGCTAAACCACATCAGGTTTCCAGCAAGTATGTAGTGAATGCTGAGGCCGTTGTCTTCCCGGCTGAAAGTATCTCCTCCTCCGAGACAGCTGCCTGCCCCCCCACCCCCACTGCACGCTGAGCAGGGCTGCGCTGCCCACTGGCCAGCACCCTGCCACAACCGGGACGTGCAAAGTCTCCTACCTCGGATGGACGCATAGAAGGACCCTTAGGGGTCGTCCAACCCTGCAGCTTCTGTAAAGAAGTAGGAGTTCCCAGGGGTTGAAAACCATGAGTGCGGTGTTAGAAGTGGATTCACCTTGACACACTGCTTTCCAAATACTCTGTACTCCTGGGACTGGTCACATTCCCTGGGCTGTACCTGTTTGCCCAGCCTTATCTATCCCTATTAAATCCTATTCTGTTACTTAAAAACCTTTTATAAAAAGTGTCAATAATATCCCTAAGCTTCCTACTAATTAAATTATTCATGTTAGTAATGGATCCCAACAGAGCAACATCAACAAGTTTATATCTTTCTCTTTATTCTTTCTTTTAAAAACTGGTCCATCTTAAGGCAGCTGGAAGATCTATTACTGGAATGATCCTCAAGGGGACACTGGCATTTGTGGAGGGCTGGCTCTTCGCACAGCTGATTTGAAGTATCTTGATTTCGACTGAGCACGTGGGAATGGCTCTGTCACGGGGCTTCCCTGGGGATCCTGTCCCACCACAGTCTGTAGCAGAAGCTGGGCTGGCGGCCGAGGTGCCCCTCATGATTATCAACACCAATGATAAGTGCAGCAATGACAATGACCATGAGGCTCGCCCACTGCACTTCAATCCTCACAGCCGCCCCAAGTCCTGTCTTAACTCATCTGCACTCAACCAACCTGCTGGACCAAGCGGTCCTCTCCTTCCCTTGTGGCCACCGAGTGATGTTCACAAACCACCAACTCCGCACTATAACTCACATGTGCCCTCCTGCCCCCACCAGCTGACTTGCAGGTGCATCAAGGGTCAGTTGAATTTGTTCCCAAACCTGTTTATGCCAGTTGTAATCACTACAAATATATAATTTTACAAAGTACAGAGAAATTATGATATACGAATTACTAAAGTTAATTGTGTGAACACTTAAATGCTTTCAGTTACAAAGCTACTGTAGAATTCGGTGTGAGTGAGAAAGCTATAAGCTAAATTACAAAAAAAGTATATATATATATAAAACAGAGTCTGAAAAAATTCTGGGCTCCTGTTGTTTTTGCAGATGCCTTCCAATTCCTGTTACATTTTAAGAAAATCAAGGATAATAATGCATTAGGGTGCCAATTGTGCAGGAAAGGGAAAAAGACAACCTGTCGGGGACACTGTCCCCTAAGGAAGGGCTGACGAGCTACACAGGACAGATGGGCACAGTCACGTTTTAAGTTGAAATCACACATCCAAGGTCTTGTTCCTTATGACACCCGGATTAAAACACGTTATGAACACATCAATGACTCAGGCTGATCAAGTCGATGGAGAGGTTTTCTAGTGAAATGTATTCCCATCTTATACAAGATGAGGAAGGCAGGCTTAGAGGTCAAGTGATTTGCACGTGAGCACACACCTGGTCACTGGTGGAGCTGGGGGTAGAACAAGGTTGTCTGACTCCAAAGCCACTGTTTTGATCTTGATCGAGCCTCCCAGTTCTGCCCCAACTGGAATAGCTAACACCGAGTGCCACTCAGAGCCTCATGATTCATTCCCTTTGTATAGGGACATCTTCCTGGGCAAAGACGGGGACTGGAGCATAATAATCCCTTATAAATCGCTCAGCTCCATACGGGTTTCCTGGGCTTTTCCGAAAGAATGCCCCCCAGAGAGGCTGTCGGGAGAAGAACACTAAGCAAACCCTGTGTTCTAACCAGCTCCGCCATCCAGTTCTCGCCACAGAATTTGTTTATGGAAATGGTTCAAAATTACGTCGAGGAACAATCACCTAGACTATGTCAGGAGTTTAAACCCTTCTCCAGCCCATGAAAACTCTCGGAGCTCTTTCCAGATTCTGGAACCTTCTGCCCATCTCGCTCCCCCTTCTCCATACTCTTTTCTCTCTTAACTGAGATTTCCTGATACTCTCTCTCACCTAACAGGATGCTGAGGGCCCAGCTGGGGACAGGTGATGGCAGGAATGGTATTTAGTGTTTCAGAGTCAGAAAGTATACCCAAAGCTGACCGGAGTTGCTGCTATTACAATATACCCTCACCCTGGTGCCCGAGGCCATGAAACTCAGGGATTTAATTTGCTTGATGTTAAAGACATCAAATACACATACAAGCTGCAGTCATGACACATCTTCCTTTAGCACAGCCCGAGTTTACCCGGAAATCTCAAAAGTGAGAAAAGAAGAAAAAATACGTAAACGCAAGTTGGAAGTTTTCTTGCACACTTGTTTGTAGAGAAGCTGTTGTTGGAATAGAAATCTGAGGACTCCAGGTCTCAGGGAGGGACCCACGGACACCACCCTGTCCACGCCTCCTCTTCCTCCTTTCAGGCTAGTCCAACTCCAGCCCTTGACACCAGCCGGACTCCGTCCTACTATTAAAGTATGGTGGAGAATGAGAACACAGGGTCTCACGCTCTGGCCTGTCTGGTGTTTATTAACACGCACCGTCACTAAAGCCCCGCAGTAACCCTCGGGGCTGGGGTGTGGCAGCCCAGCCTCAGGAGTCCCAGGTTCTTGCAGCCATGGGGGTCTCTGCCTTTTCCAAGGTAGTGGGGGCTGCACTGCAGAGCCGGCCAGCGGGCTTCTTGCTCACTATGGAGTTTTTCTGAGTGTTTTTTTTTTTTTTTCCTATGCCCTGGACAGTAGACACGAGGCAGGGTGAGAAAAAACACAGTCCTATGAAACCTCAGCCTCTCAGAAAGGGAGATGGATCAGCCAGCAGCAACATCGGGCTCTCTGAGATATCCCTTAGCCCTAGTTGTATTAGCAAGGCCAGCGCCACACTAAAAAAAGTTTCCCCCAAAGGGAAAGGAAGCTAACGCTAAAAATATATCACGCCAGCTGTTATGAATGCTTCTGAAAGGAGGCAAACCAACTCTCCCATTAGTCACCTCTTTGAAGAGCAAATGAGGGGTTAAGGAAATAACGGAATTTTTCGGTTACATGCCAGGTCGGCTAGATTTTGGGAAGGAAGAAATTTTCCACCAAGAAAGAAAGTCTGTTGGCAAAAAACAAAATAATTCCATGAACGTTTTAAAGGAACGTTCATGGCTCCAGAGGCTGAGGGGAGACGGCAGAACCGGGGTCTCCAGGCCCTGCTTTTCCTTTTTAGCTCCCAAGAGGCCACCGGCCAAGGCTCCCCTCTGGCCAGGCCCACCTGGGGCCGCCCTGCCTCTCTCCTTCTCACCGCTCAGTCTTGATGCTCTTAGGAAGGGTTGGAATACACTTGAAGGAGCTGGTGGCCCGTCAGGAAGAGGTGAAGGAAGGCAGAGGGACGAGGAAGTAACAAAGCAAATCTCCCCCAAAGGCCAAGGGAGATTTTTCCAGTTGCTCATCAGGGGCCCCCCATAAGAGCCGCTTGCCCTGAGATTCACTCCCACCCCTCCCACACCCGCTGAAGCTCTCTGGTTTCAGATGGTGGCTCTGGGGGGCCCAGCAGCCGTCCTTTCTATGAATGGAAGGACCCTCTACAACCCAAAAGGCTGAGCACAAGGACTACCCCCCAAATCCAGACACTGGATATCTCGATACCGCAAGTGATATGTGATACGTTTTTTAACTTTTAATTTTGAAATTATTATAGATCTAGAAGAAACTGCAAAGGTACTACACAACATCCAGCTTCCCCCATGGTGACACCTTCCATGACATAGCGTATTATCAAAACCAGGACATTCACATGAACTCAGCACCACCAACCGCACCACAGGCCTCACGCAGATCCAAGCAGCTTTCATGTGCACTAAGTTTTTTTTTTTTTGATATATAACTATAGGATTTCACCACATGCATAAATTAATATAACTACCTCCATGATCGAGATCACAAGATGTTTTAAAAAGTCTGTTGGTATTAAAACCAGTTTGGTCAATTAAGTTACAAAAGGAGGAGTAACAATAAACGTGACTGTGATGATTGTGACAGAGGCTGGATAATCAGTGTTATCACCATGACGATTGTGATAGAGGCTGGATAATCAGTGTTATCACCAAGCACTTAGTGAATTCCTAGGGACATTTTCTTGTGTATTTTGGAAATTTGTTGTTTTCATGAACACCTGCCTTGTGAGCCAGGAATTTAAGTCCCTACTATTCAGTAAACACTGACAGTGGGTCAGGCAGGCAGCCCCAGCCAGCGTGCCACTGTATACTGAACTGCAGTGGCTGCAGTGGGCAGGCAGGCAGCCCCAGCCAGCGTGCCACCTTGCACTGAACTATAGTGGCTGCCTACAGGGGCACGTTAAGGGGGATTCGGCAACTGGGCTTGGGGAGAAACAGCCGTCATCTAACAGAATACGTGCCAGGAATTTGCCATTTCCAAAATTTCTGTGAGCCACACACTGTTCTAGCTGCTGGAGGATAGGGGTAAAGAAGACACATCCCTTTCTTCAAAAAGTGCCCCCCTCTCCTCTGCTTACTGCCATGTCACTTATCAGCCTCCAACAACCCACACGGTGCACTTGCACAGCACCACGTGTGCACTGGACTGCCAGAGCTGTGCAGGAAGCCAGCTCCGTCTCACCCACTGAAGTGTCTCAAGTGCCTCACATAGCCTTGGCATACAGCAGGCACTCAGTAAACACGTCTAAGTGAATGAGGTATGTCCACGTTGACACGGAATCCTGACCCCACCTGGAACAGCAATATCCTTTCCCTCTGCCCTGAATCTGTTCCCAGCCCTAACTGTACCTTGATGATCCCACAACCGAGGTTTTAAAACTTGCTGACTCTGCGCTGGTCACTTGTTGTCCCTCTGCTCTGCCCAAGATGACCTGTGCCTGTGGTGTGCACATGGCCTCTTCAGGGCGCTCAGATCCTGGGTCACCTTTGCCAGCTCCCTTCGCTGCTCTTCCCTCAGGGAGCTTCTCTCTCTTCTCTGTCCTCCCGCCCTGTCTGTGCACTGTCACCCCTTCCCTCTGTCCCCTAGGCCCTCCTTCCCTGTCCCTCCCAGCCCACGTCCCACCTCCTCCTAGGACAGACCACATCCAACTGACACGTATTCCCATATGCCTCATGGCAGCACTAAGAGTATTATTTTACTGCACTTTGGCATAAATTATGATTTGTTAGGTAAAATTTCTGTGTATAAGTAAGTCTGGCAAATAACAGGAATATTTCATTTTTTGTAGTGAGACTGGCTGATGCACTTTCTCTCTCCAACTATATCACAGGATTGGGTCTCACCAAGTTAGCAAATGGAAATAGTTTCTTAAGTCTCCTGGTATTTCCTATGGACTCGCAGTGCTGGGCACACAGGAGGTGGACAGAAGGGTTTCCGGGCAGCTGAGTGACGGGAACCCACACGGGGAGGAAGCCACAATGCTGAGGTGCTTTGCTGAAGGTACCATGATCAGAGGAGCAAAGTATCAGTGAAACAAACCAAGGCAAAAATAAGAACTTCATGGGTGTGTGTGGGGGGAGTGTTCTAATTCCCCTTCATTAACTGTCACTGATGTGCAATGTGTGGCACTAATTGACTTCAGTTATAGTCACGTTGTTTTGTGCAGTTTAGAAAGAGGTGAGAAATAGAGCCGTTCTGTGCAGCACAAGCCTTGTTTTCCATGCATTGCAACGGCCAGAGGTCCCTGCATGTTCAAGGCTCCCGGCTTCTCTGCATAGTCTGGGCTCAGGGAAAGGCGCCAGGTTAGGTGACCACCGGAACCAAGACTGATGGCCCAGGCCACAGGTATCAGGGCTGTCTCTCTGCTCCTGGCCACTTTTCTCAGGTTCTCCCATTTATTCCTCTAGTAGACACTTACTGCATGCTAGCTGCAGCTGCTCTGGCCTGGGCGGGGTGTTCACGTAACCTTCTTCAGCCTCCCCACCATCCTGAAAGGTAGATATCACCAATGTTCCCATTTTACAAGTGGGGACCTTGATCAGAGAGGGAAATAGCCGGGCCGTATTGTGGTTAGCAAATTGCAGGTCTGGGATTTGGAGCTAGGAGGAGTCGTTGCTCCTTCCACCATCAGGGTGTCTCCCAGATGCCAGGGACTTGTTTCACAGAGTCACGAGGGAATGAGGGACCCAAGCTTTGCAGTTTTGACAAATCCAGCTGACCACCACAGGGGAGTAGACCAACAGCATTAGCGTGCTGTTAAAGAGATGTTCATAAAGACCGGAGTTGGTGGCACAGGCACTGGAATGGAACTTTCTGGAGGGGGTCTGAGCTCTTTGGTCTTCTCTGCTGATGCTCTGAAAGGGTCTGCAATGCCTTTCTTCCTCCAGAGGGATGTCACCTGGTCGTCTGGTTAAGCCCCCATGTCCTTTTCAGCTCAAGTATTAGACAAAGGTTCAAAGGCCAGGAAGGCCGTGACCTTCACCTCCTTTCTGCCAGGCTGTGAGTGGCCACAGCCCAAAGTAAGTAAGTGCATGATTATTGTAAGTCGATGACTATTTTAAATGTGCTAATTAACTTGGTGAGACCCGATCCTCAATGTGTATATCAGTAGATAGAAATGTACGAAGACTCAAGACTAATTTCAAAATAAATGACATAAAATTTAATCCCTTAAGTCTAAAAGACCAAGTTCTGAGAGGGCAGGTGGCTCAGAGCCTGCACCTCTCCTAGCTATTAAGCAGTTTTGTTACAGTCACTAGATTCCGTTGGTGACCCAGGAAAGTCAGGCCAGGTGACTCCCTCATCTGCCTTCATGTGTCTACTTTGAAAGTCCTGGCCATCACTGTGCGTCACAGAGGCTGGTGAGACTCTTCTTTTTGGAACACACTGACTGCCATCAGAACCTCTCACATAGTAAATTCATGATACAAACTCACCAAGTTCTCCGAACGTGCAAGTTACCCACACACAGCAACATCGCTGCTGGCCCTCTACAAAGGAACTGCTTTAGCTAATGTGGTTATGTTCCACAAGCCACGCCCTTGAGAACACCGTCTAAGCAACCCATAACCAAGACATCCACAGGGAAGTGGGGGCCAAGGCAGAGTCACTGCCAACTTCTAATCCTCTCCCGAACTCCTCTAATCCTCTCCCAACTCCGGCATGCTGGCAGTCACACCAAGGGTTTACTCACAAAAGCTTTCCTCTGAGAAAGTTATTTCAGCTCTGGTGCTGTACTTACACGAGCACGTGTGACCGAGTATCAAGGGATACTGTTTGATGACAGCGTGGCCACTCCCCGCACTGCCCCCATGGTGTGTGTCACTTTGTGTGGCCTCATGGGGAGCCACGAAGAGGACTCCCAGCCCTGGTGCCTGCTGTGGGCACAGTTCTCTCCTGTAGCAGTCAGAAGTGCAGAGGGCTGTCCTCTGCCCTCTGCGCCCACACACCAGTTCCTCACCTGCCTGTCCTAAGGGCTGGACGAGCAACAGGCAGTCCACAGGCTCACACCAGGCCACAGCACAGGGCAGCATTCTCAGCAAACCTGCTCACCAGAAGCAAAACTGCTCCTGACAACAGGGCTGAAAACCAAGAAATGCAGGGGGAGGGAACATTCCAGGGTGAAATTAAAGAAAAGGAAGAAAAAGAAAAAAAAAAACAAAGAGAAGAAAAGAAAAGAAAACGAGAAAACGCACAAGCCCATGGGCTGGCTGGTTAACCCCGGGTTAGAATCAGGTTTAGAGAATCACACGGCCTGTCAGTGTCTCAGCAAATCCAAACCCGGTGAAAGGCCTGTGGGTGGGCGAAGGCACCTCAGTTTGTGGAGACAGGAAGTTCCCTGCTTTCACCAGGTGCTCCCTCTGGAATTTCTTTATTTTTGGTCTGTTTGTTACCCAAATTTGGACCACCAGTCGCTTTTACCTGCCAGCATTTTCATCTTTCCAGAGTAAAAGAGCAGCAGACACGGGATCCAGAGAGCCCTTCCCACAGCCAATGCCAGGCAGCCCCCCCCCCCCCCCAGATGACAGGTGCGCGGAGCAACACTGACAGTGAGGCATGCCACACACACGCAGGGTCGCCCACCAGACCCGCGCAGGCTTCCAGGACACTTACTTGTACTCGTGCTGGTTCCAATCGTGTTGATTGTGGTGGGGACAGACGACGAGGAGTGGAGGGGCACGTGGCCGTTCTCACACCCCAGGCTTTTGTCCTGCCAGCTGGAGGCATTGAGGCAAACCCCAGAATCCCGAGAGTTCTGCCACCCGTTGAGCTTGTCGTCGGAGTTCTGTCTCTGGTGATAGTAGTGTGTCTGCCCGTAATCCACAGAGTCTGCGCGGCCGCGGCTCTGGCCACCAAAGCTGGTTGCAGTGCGGTCCTCCAGGTGATTCAGCCACATGGCTAACGCGCTGCGGTCTTCCAGCGAGGTGGCCGGGTGTATCAGAGCATAGGACAGCAGCTGCCTGCTTTCCTCAATGTGCCGGCTGTGCTCGATGGAGTGCGCCAGGATCTGGGGCAGCAGTTTCATATACTCAGCTTTTGCGTCCAGGTTTCCTGGCTTCAGCAGAGGCAGGTGAGTTAACAGGAGGGAAATCACTTTATCCTTGGACTCCTGTTGCCATTGGTTAATGATTCCTGAAAAGGAAAATATACAGGGCAAATGAGCAGATACACCCACAGTGACACTCCACAGCGCACTGTAAAGAGAGTTCTTGTGGGTTAGAGTCCTCATCTGTGTGTACCCTGGACACATTCTCTCAAAACAGCCTATGCATCAGATTTGGGGGGCGGGGATTTCAGCGAGACACAGATCAAATATTACTGCATGTTTGGACCCTTGGTCTAAATCCCATCCATGCCTCTAAGGAAGCTCTGAGTACTGCGGGTACCACCATCAGAATCCGCGGCCCGGCTCCCTTTCTCAGGCACGTCCAGCCCTACTCCCTGCAGACGGGATAGAGAAAACCCCTGTAACCAAAGGTCCACACGACAGTCCCTGTGGTGAACCCCCTCCCCTCCTGCAGACATGAAAAATGCTTTAAATCATGGCAAAGGCATTTGTGTGAAGTTGATGAGGTGTCCAAGGTGGAGAACTATGCAGGTGACAAAGGACTCTGTCATCTCAATGCAGCAAACCTGCCTCTTTCTGGCAACAGCTGCCTGAGAAGAGCAACCGAGGGCCCGAAGCTAGAAGGAGCAACGGTCCAAGACACAGCTGCAGGGGCACCCCCGACTCCCAGGCCAAGAAGGTGACTTTTCTCTATATGAAGATGTGTGTTCTGACTGTGGTGAAATACGCCCATCGCTGATCATTTTAATCGCTGTTTAAGTGTACAGTTCCACAGTATTAGGTACATTCATGATGTGTGACCACCGCCACCGTCCACCTGGAGAACCTTTTCATCTTCCCAAACTGAAACTTGGCCCCCATTAAGCAACGTCTCCCCATCCCACCTCTCCCTGGGCCCTGGCAGCGACCATTCTATTCTATTTTCTGCCTCTATGAGTCTGACAACTCCAGGTTACTCTGAGAAATGTGACAACACAGGACTTGTCCTGCGGTGATGGCCTTGATTCACCGAGCACAATGCCCTCAAGGTTCCCCCACATGGGGATCTGTTTTTAACAAACTCCCAGACACCCTCGTGGGCCCCTCCCTCTCAGAACACAAACAGCGTGCTGGGTTTGACGAGCCTTTGAGAAATAGCTCGCTCTGAGGTTGGTAGGTACTCAGAGACTCTGGGGCCACAGGAAGAAAGCTCCCTCCTAGGTAAGCCATCCCTGACACCTGGATACCACAATTCTGGCCTCCTGATGACCCCACAAGGGCCAAGGCTGGGCAGTCCTGCTGGCTCGGGTTTCTGGAATATAGCAGATGGACATCACGATTCCAGCCAGGCACAAACATGACAGAATAAACCTACCGATCCCTGGTGACCATAAGTTACAAAAGCTTCAGCCTGAACTGCAAGGCCTCTCAAGATTCCAGGAGAGAATATGCTTTGAAAGAGAAACACCGGCGAGGGAGGCAGGCACGGAGAATAACGGAAGAGCGCGAGCTCTGGAGTGAGGCAAACCTCGGCACAAATCCCAGATATGCCACTTAATTTGTGCTGGAACCTTGGAAATTACTTCTCTGAGCCTCAAGTGCCCCACCTGTCAAGAAGAGACAGCAGCCGTCGGGCCCCGTACTGCTGGGTTAGACGAGATAGGCCAGGAGAAGCCCCATCAAGAAGAGACAGCAGCCGTCAGGCCCCGTACTGCTGGGTTAGACGAGGTAGGTCAGGAGAAGCCCCATCAAGAAGAGACAGCAGCCGTCAGGCCCCACACTGCTGGGTTAGACGAGGTAGGCCAGGAGAAGCACCATCAAGAAGAGACAGCAGCCGTCGGGTCCCGCACTGCTGGGTTAGACGAGGTAGGCCAGGAGAATCACCAGGCAAGTCCGTGACCAGAGAAACAATTCCTTTCACGTGTCCCTAGCATCGATCAGACCCATGTGAGAGCAATGTGGTGGGTTTGGATACCACATTTTAAAAATAATATAGAGAAACCAGAGGTGACCCAGGAGAAGTTATTAAAAGCTATCAAAGAAGTAGAAAGTCAAAAGGTGAAAGAAAATGGGTTTATTGTGCTCACAGCACCATGAAGAGCTGCTTGACGACTCACTCACAAGTGGGGATTTCACAAGGAGAGGACCAAGAGCCGACTATTGGAGGTGAAAGTCTCCAGACCGAGGCAGGAGAGATTAAGACAGGATGTGGGCAAGAACTGGACCAACAGAATAAAACAAGGCTCAGTGATACCAAGGAAGGCTCTAGAATCTCTGTCCTCAAGGCTTGACCAGGAGAGCGTGATGGTCTAGGGCAGCGCCATCCAGCAGGGATGGAACGTAGCCAAGGATGGCAAAGGATGAGGTGATATTAATTTTAATACTGTATTTTATTTAATGTAATACATCTAAATGTTATCATTTCAACATGTAATGAATCAAAATTTATTAATGAGCCATTTTCCCTTCTGTTTTTGGTGTTAAGTCCTTAAAATCCAGGGTGTTTTTAATTGCTGACCACACATCTCAACGTGGACTGGATGCAGTTGCAGTGGCTTCTTGCTGAAGTGCTCAGACTGCAGGGGGATGGTGGCTACTGAATACGCTAGCCGGACACGTTTGGAAGGAGATGGCCAGCGGGAGGGCATGGATGACCGCAGCAGGTCCCTTCCAGCCTCTGGACTCTATACTTAGCCAAAAGCCACTGGCTACAAGACAACACATTCCATTGGGTACATTCTCCCTTTTAAAGGATCGCTAGGAACCAAGAAAGTCTCACACACTTTCAGCAGACCCCGGGCACGTTTCAGATAATGCATGTGCTGAGGATGAAGATGAAATCTGTTCACTAAGCCCAGCATCCACGGGGAAGATGCCAAAGAGGCCAAGAGGAAGAGAAACCCATGTCATACACCGGCACTGATCACAGGAAGCTGGACGCACCCTGGAAAATGTGCACTTAAAAATAAAACCTGGGAACAACCGTTCCCAAAAATGTATGAGGCGGAGGAGCTCCCTGGTTTTCTGCTTGAACATTCCCAGGTCTGGATGTTCTACTCTTTCTCAAAAGGTCAATTTAAAGTAAACAAATAAATAAAATGAATCAGAAACGAAAATAGAACTGGGAGTGCAAACTAAATGTGTTATCTCCACATGACGGCTCCCTGCCAGGGAACAACCTGGGAGTCAGGGCCGGACCAGCAACGCAACGAGGGAAAAAATGAGACACCGGCCGGGCCTGGTGCATGCCAGGGCTGACCTGTTCCTCTACCCCTGGGCCAGGGCGTGGGGTAGGAGGTGTGGCCAGGACCATGCCACGGCTCTTATTCACTGCCACTGGGGGCCTGGAGTGAGAGGCTCTCTGCGGCCACGCCTGTCGGATCAAGTCTTCTCTGCCACTGCCCCAGCCTCACCCGTTCTTCCGTGCCAGGCACTCTTCTGAACCTCATGCCCTTAATTACTCCTCTAATCCTCCAAGAAGAGTGACAAGGTAGGTCCTATTACCAGCCTATCTTACAGAGGACACAGAGACATTGGAGGGGTCTGTCACTTGCCCCAGGTTGTGGGGGGCGGGGAAGAATGGCAGCAGGTGATCAGCTTAAAGAGACACAGTGGCCGTCACATGACGATGGCTTAGCCATAGCCAAATACTCTTTAGGTTGTCATGTTATATACTACAATGATATGTAAATGCACATAATATGTAATAAATAATATACAAATAGAGCACATGCATCAGTAGAGGTGCTGCTTAGCAATGGAAATGTAAAGAAAGTTATAGAGACAATATAGATCAGTGACTTATAACTGGTATGCCATGGGAGGAGCTCAGGTGTGCCTCAGAAACTTTTAAAGATTAATTATTTTCAAAAGAAGTTCAAAGCCCAGTACGTAGATTCCTTTTTTACTTTGTTTTGAACAACATAATTTAAGTGTGCTGCAGAAGTTTAACAATAGGTTCAAGTGTGCCGAGAGACAAAAGAGGGTGAAAACATTGACGTGACAGCTCTTGAGGTCTTAAAACATGTCACCATTTCCGTGACATCACAGACTGGCTATAAAGGCCTTGCAGCTTTCACCTGGCTCTCTCAGGGGCAGGGGTGTCCGACCTGTGGCCACGGCCCGCATGAAGATTGAGGACCGTTCTTCTTATGCGTTGCCCGATATAAAAAGTACACACCAACCTTTTTTGTGCTCATCAGCTTTTGTTAGTATTTGTGTATTGTTATTCTTCCAGTGTGCAGCAGAAAAGAAAAAGGCTGCACCCCAGGGGCCTGGGGGAAGCCAGCTGCCAAGTTGTGAGGTGATTCAAGCAACCTCACGGGTGGGCGGGCGGGGAAGTCCTTACGGGGAGGAATCGAGGTCTCCTGCCAACGGCCAGCACCAAACTGCCAGACTCGTGCAGGAACCACCTCGAGCAGAGCTCCCAGCCTGGCTGGGGCAATGACTGCAGCCCCTGGTGACATCCCGAGAGGCCCCGAGCCAGGATCACTCACGTCCCTGACGTGCAGGCACTGTGTATAACATGATTATTGTTTGAAGCTGCTAAGACTCAAACAATTTGTAATTTGTTATGTGGCCCAAGATCACTGCTACTTGGTCACTGTCCACGTGCCCCTCCAGCAAAGAGGAAGTTTCAGCCATTTGGCTGTGAGTAGCTCAGTCCTCTGGCAAAGTCCTTCCCACTCTGAGAGGGAGCCGCAGAGAAAGCCCACTGCTGCTTCCCTCATTCCGATGAGCTCAGGGAAACAGCCTTGGGACACCTTCAGGGAGAGAATGACAAAGACCATACACATTTCCAGATCCTGTGATGACGCCTCTTCAGGGCAACGTAATGCAATGCAGGGTTCTGATCATGAGCTGGCAGCCTATAGACAGGAGACTGTGCCCTGATCACAGGGCCTGTGAGTACATCGGGGCTCTGACCACGCTCCTCGTGGCACGTCAGCAGGCCAGTAAATGTGGGTCAGTCTCTGAGGGTCCCCGGGGCACTGACAAGTGTGGACATCACCGCCTCCTTCAAAGAGAAGCCCGTCCCATGTGCAGGACGTGGTCACACAGCAGGTCCTGCCCAGGTGCCCACTGGCCTTCTGTGTGGTGTCACACCGTCTTCCAGAGATCACGCAATCTTTGCTGAGCTTTGTACTGAATGGATTCTCCTCCCTGGGGGAAGACCCAGGAATCCTCATGATTTTCAATTCATTAATCACTTCTGAGATGCAGTCTCAGCCATTACGCATGATCCCCACATTGCCTGACTCAGGAAACAGCTGAGAGAAGTGCAAGGTTCGATGACACCAGCTCACCTCTACCAGGGGCTCTGGATATTTTCACTGTTACTTCTCCAAAGGAGGAGGAAAGATGTAACATTTTGCCAGATGTTTTATGTAAAAGTAAAATGATTTGTAAAAGTTAATGATTTGTAATTTATAAACCAGTGACACAGGAATAGTAAAACAAAAATGTTACAAGAGCTATAATTAAAGACCACAGGAGCAGGGACTGTCCCAACGATCCTAGGAGTGACTGGGTATGTCTAAACACCAAGTCTGGTATTGTTACCACACAATGGCGTGTCAATGTTTAAGGGTTCTAATTGTTAGTAAATTAACCTTAAATTGATATTTTATTATACCCTTATTTTCAGTTTAATAACATTTACCATAAAAGGGCTTTTCACAAGTGGATTTAGGCAATTTGCTCATGCAAGAAAGGGCTGGGCATTTAGCACGTGTGCGTGCACACATACACACAAAGTGCAGGTGAAATGAGTGTGCTACAAGCAGAGGGCTGGTGGGCCTGACACGGTCAAATGCTCCTGGGGAGAATTTACATCACAGATGAAATCCTAGAAACGCCATGAACTAAAGCTTCTAAATTTAGCACAACTCTGCACAACTCAAAACCGGGTGACAGTGCCACATTCCACGCCTTTGGGAGGGGTGAGAGCCGACCCAGGACATCTGAACAATCAGGGGGAAAGGTGGGGTTTTGTCTTGGCCCCTGCACTTGACTTTTGTCTCCTGAGGTGCACCTCAGGAGCTAGAGGTGCCTAGAGAAGAATCCCTGCAGTCCGGAGGAGCCCTGCGCGGGATGTGGATTAGACCAGCTGTGACTGGGAACACAGACATTCTGGGGTTACTGAGCCCCACAGCTGCAGGCAGTGCTGTGAACAGATAGGAAGGATTGAGGAGACAGAAACCCTCCCCCTGGTGTTTGGGAGGTGGCTGCCCCTCCATCCTCACCACCTGGTATTCACGACCTGTGCCCCCTCCCCATAGCTGAGCAGGTACATGGGACTAGCAGCATGGTGGAGGCTCATACTAAGGTCCCTGAGCTGGGGGGAGCCAGCCACACCCATTATGAAGGGGCTCAGGCTTCCCAGGGAGGGTGCCAGGGGGCACTCCGGCCTCCTCCTAACAGCCAGATCCCCCCTGCCAGCCATGAGAGAGAGCCACCTTGGAAGCAGCTTCTCCAGCGCTGGTCGAGTCTTGACTTCAGCCAGAACTGTCCAGCTAGCCGGCCAAAATGAATTTCGGCTCTTTGCCTCTTATCATTATTTTGTATACTGTGGCTCTTTGCCAAGTTTGGATTTTGTTATGCTGCTTCTGAGGAGGGACCTCTGAGGAGCGATCTCCGAGCCGTAGTCGAACTTGTTCGCCAC
>CAUYPK010114823.1:0-39126 GCA_963574355.1 Loris lydekkerianus
TTGGGTCTTTTCCTGGTTTGGGGATCAGGGTGATGTTTGCTTCATAGAATGTGTTGGGTAGTCTTCCTTCTTTTTCTACATTTTGGAACAGGTTGAGTAATATAGGTACTAATTCCTCTTTAAAGGTTTGGTAGAATTCTGGCATGAAGACATCTGGTCTCAGGCTTTTCTTTTTAGGGAGAATTTGTATGGTTGATGCTATTTCAGAACTTGATATGGGCCTGTTCATCATTTCCACTTGATTCTGGCTAAGTCTTGGAAGGTGACGTGCTTCCAAGTATTGGTCAATTTCCTTCAGATTTTCATATTTCTGAGAATAAAGTTTCTTGTAATATTCATTAAGGATTTTTTGAATTTCTAAGGTATCTGTTGTTATTTTGTCTTTGTTGGTTCTTATTGATGAAATTAGAGATTTTTTTCTTTTTGTTCCTGGTTAGATTAGCCAAATGTTTATCTATTTCATTGACCTTTTCAAAAAACCAACTTTTTGATTTATTGATCTGTTGTATAATTCTTTTGTTTTCAATTTCATTTAATTCTACTCTAATTTTGGTTATTTCTTTCCTTCTACTGGGTTTGGGGTTGAAATGTTCTTCCTTTTCAAGTTGCTTGAGATGTCCCATTAAGTTTTTAAATTCCTCTTTTTCCATTCTCTTGAGGAAGGCTTGCAGTGCTATAAATTTCTCTCTTAAGACTGCCTTTGCGGTATCCCAGAGGTTCTGATAATTCGCGTCTTCATTGTCATTTTGTTCCAAAATTTGGCAATTTCCTTCTTGATCTCATCTCTGACCCAACTATCATTCAGCATATGGTTATTTAACTTCCATGTTTTTATGTGAGTATGCAGATTGCTGTTGTTACTGAGCTCAACTTTGATTCCATGTTAGTCCAAGAAGATGCAATGAACAATTTCTATTTTTTCAAATTTACTGAGGTTAGATTTATGACCTAAGATGTGATCAATTTTGGAGTATATTCCATGGGCTGATGAGAAGAATGTGTATTCAGTTATGTTGGGATGAAACATTCTGTAGACGTCTGCTAAATCCAAATGTTGGATGGTTAGATTTAACTCTAAAATTACTTTGCTCAGCTTCTTGTTGGAGGATGTATCCAACACTGCCAAAGGAGTGTTGAAATCTCTGACTATTATGGAGCTGGAGGAAATCAAGTTGCTCATGTCTGTTAGAGTTTCTCTTATAAATTGAGGCACATTCTGGTTGTGTGCATAAATATTAATAATTGAAATCTTGTCATATTGAGTATTACCCTTAACAAATATGAAGTGACCATTCTTATCCTTCCTTACTATTGTTGGTTTAAAGTCTATTGTATCTGCAAATAAAATTGCAACACCTGCTTTTTTCTGATTACCATTTGCCTGAAATATGGACAACCATCCTTTCACCCTGAGTCTATATTTGTCTTTAAAGGTAAGATGTAACTCTTGTATGCAGCAAATATTTGGCCTGAGTTTTTATATTCAGTCAGCTAACCTGTGCCTCTGTAGAGAACAGTTAAAGCCATTCACATTAATGGAGAATATTGACAAGTATGGTAAAATTTTGGGTATCGAGTTTTTAGAAAGTCCAGTGGACATTTTTTAATCCTTTCGCCACTGTGGAAATTGGAGGTTGATCAAAAGTTTCTGAGTGAGTTTACTTTTGTGGTAGAGGATTGGGTTGGTCATTATGGAGGATAGGTCTGAGAATATCCTGAAGAGCTGCTTTGGTTATGGCAAATTTCTTCAACATACAAATGTCATTAAAGTATTTAATTTCTCCATCATAAATGATACTCAGTTTAGCTAGATACAGGATCCAGGGTTGAAAGTCATTTTGCTTTAGGAGATTAAAAGTCAATGACCACCCTCTTCTGGCTTGAAAAGTTTCAGTAGAGGGATCTGCAGTCATTCTAATATTCTTCCCTTTTTAGGTAATGGATTTCTTACATCTGGCTGCTTTGAGAATTTTCTCCTTCATATTAACTTTAGGGACGTAAATTATTATATGCCTGGGGGATGTCTTAGTCAGATTGAATCATGCTGGGATTCTGAAACTGTCTGCTATCTGAATTTCAGAATCTCTATGCATGTCTGGAAAATTATCTTCTATAATTTTATGGAGAAGGGCGTCTGTGCCTAGCGAGGCCACTTCATCAGTTTCAGGGACTCTAATGAGTCGGATATTAGCCTTCTTCGAATTATTCCACAGCTCTCTGGGAGAATGATCCGTTTTTGCTCTCCATTTCTCTTCCTTTTTGAGATTTTGGGAGCATTCAAAGGCTTAGTCTTCAATGTCAGAAATCCTTTCTTCTGCTTGCTCCACTCTGTTACTGAGTGATTTTACTGTATTTTTCAGATCTTCGAGGGCTGCAAATTCTTGCTTCAGTGTGTCACAATCTTTGGTGCTTTTGTCTTTAAATTTGTTAAGTTCCAGAGACAACTTTTGAATTTTTCCTCGAATTTCTAATTCTGACTCCTTGATGGAGGCTGGGGGGGTGTTGACTCAGTTCCAGCCCCACCCCAATTGATCTTACTGACAGAACAAAACTGAGCCATGTTGGAATTTGTTTCTGTCCCTGCTAAATTTCCCTGCAGAAGAGAAGCTGTTTTGAGTTCTCAGAGCCTGTGCCTCGGGTCCTGTTTTTGCTCCTGCAGGTTTGTATTTGGTTACCTGTCAGTTCTAGCGTCCTGTCTTCTTTTGTCTATAGGCTGATGATCCCCTGAGGGCTGGGTGCATCTTAGGTTCAGTGAAGCATTCCTCTGGGTTAGTCCCAACCTGGGAACTTCCCAGCTCTGTGTGTGTGTTTCTAGTCCCCGTGCTCCACCCAGGCCAGTACCACCCAGTACTGGGTACCCAGTACCCAGGCCAGTACCACCTCAGGCAAACCCTTTACTCATGGGGCTTGTATTTCCATCCCAGATCTGTTCTGTGGTGGTTGCCACCTGAGTAGATGCCCGGCCTCCTCTGGTTGCCCAAGGAGACATGGGGTGTGGCTTCAGAATATCCAGGAGTGAGCCCTATTGTTGCTAATAGATGGCTGCTGCTTTGCACCTCGGGGCACCGCTGCTCTGGTGTGGTTCCCTTTCAGCTGACCATCCTTGCCTCACTCCCATGTTCCAGCATCAGCACTGACCAGCTGCAGTTTAGCCACTGTCTACACTCCTCGAGAAATCACCCAAGAATCTGGACTCCTGGGGAACAGGCCTCCAGACCTCAGAGTGAGAGTGGAGGGGAGTGCTGGGAGCTTAGAGTTGCAGATAGAGAATATATACAGTTTTATGCCTGGCATGAGAATAACGTGGCACGCTAGTAGGGGAGGTAGGTCCAGTTTTTAGAGGGTCTTTCCATGAAGTGTAGTGGGAGGACTTTTGAACTCTGCTTGTGTGTTTATGGGGCATTCTGAGCCATTCTTATGGGGAGAGGGGACTCTCATCTGCTTGATGATGGATTTTGTACCTTTTGTTTGTATCCTTGGTGTTGTAGCTCGCCTCAGTGGGGTTGATGTGCAGTCTTCAACCTTCTCTCTTGGTGCAGCTCTAATCCACCAGATTACTTGCTAAATTTCTGTCCTTTAATTCTCCTTCTGGACAGGAGCTTCTGTGGAAAGCTGGCTTTAGTCAGCCATCTTGTGAAGAATGTTTTGTGAGTGGAACCTGGGCTGAGGATTTCTCTATTCAGAATCATCTTTAGGCTAACTTAAAAAGCAAAACCCAGCTATGTCCATATCCATAAAAGACATACCCAGGAAGGCAAATGGAAAGTACACAGGCAGGTGGCTCACCCTCAGCAGCCAATCAGGGTTTCTCTATGGGAAAGTGGAGAGGAGCTCGTGGAGCCGCTCTGCCTCTGCTTCACTGTACACTGCTCCACATACAGTACCCCAAAGCATTAAACTTTAAACTATTCATCTGTGTAGCTACCATACACCTCATGTCAGATCAGTGTAGTGTTTGTCGAGTTTGGGAAATTTTGCTCAAAGAAAAGTTTTAGGATTGGTGAATGTGAATGAAATCATTGAAAAATTCCTGTAGTATATGGTATGTTTGTATTTAAATAATTATTTGTATGAAAAGAACCTGCATGGTTGCATTCCTATGCAGTGCAGATAATCACCTACTTTATGAGGTTTCAAGCAGAAAGTCTAGCTGCTCCCAGTAATACCTCCCCTTAACTTCTGGCAAATGCTTAAAACTATAATTTGAATATCCTGTTATTACTTTTTCTTAGTGGTTATCTTTTTAATGAAATCCACACCTTTTTTTGAAAATGAAACAATATTTTAAAAAACAATCAATAAGAGAAAATCCAAATTTCACTTGTGCAAAGATGTTTTAGAAGTTCAAACTGCCAACACTTTCAATAAATCAATCTATAATAATGAAGTTATTTTGTTGAAAACAGTTACAGTCAGTTGTAATGTCATAGCCATCTTATTTTTCATTGATTTCTGCATTTTGCTTTTGTTGTGTGGTATTGGGGATTTCATGATGCAGATATCTATGAAATTAAATGATACAAACTTTTTATTATACATCTCACTTAGCCATCTTGAACCATTCTGATTACACTGTAGGAAAATGAAATAGTTAGACTTGTATCTTCAAAGTTAAATCATTTAGAATACCTAAAATGGCTCATATCCTTGAGAGGTCTGGCCTCTTTGCTAAAAAATTATTTTCAGAGGTTTTTTTTTGTTTGTTTGTTTTGAGACATAGTCTTTGTTTCCCAGGCTAAAGTGCCATGGCCACATGGCCATAGCTTCAGCCTGGCTCACAGCAATCTCAGACTACTGGATGGATTCAAATAATCTTCTTGCCTCTGCTTCCCAAGTAGCCGGGGCTACAGGAGACTGCCACGACCCCTGGGTAATATTTTCTATTTTTAGTAATGACAAGGTTTCCCTTTTGTTCAGGCTGGTCTCAAACTCTTGAGCTCACAGGATCCTCCCACCTTGGCCTCCTATAGCGTTAGGATTACAGGCATTAGCCACCACCTCACCAGGCCTCCAGAGATGTTTTTCTAACGGAGAGTTTCATCTTTGATAATACCAGTTTATGACATAAGGTAACTTGCTTTCAGTTTATTTCAGATATTTATCCAGAGTTTCAATTAGTCACGTTTATTTATTCTACATACACTCCTGAAATGTTTCAGTTTCCTTGATGGTCCCTTAGCTGTGGCAGTGTGCATGTTTAAATCACAAATCTTCTGGGATAAAAGTGTGAGGGATATATAAGCTGATACAACCCTTCTTTTTTTTTTTTTTTTTTTTTTTTTTTTTGTGGGAGCTAGTTAACTAGCACAACGTCTTTATAAGCAAAAATACATCTAAATGTATTCTTCATTTTCATTTGAAGTATTATATTGTCATGTTGTTGTCATTTCTACTGGTGGCTATACACTGGTACATGTGCCAAACAAAAGAACTTGAGTTTGCTGACTTTTTAATTGCATGTGGTTCCAGTGCAGCATGGCCATAATGTGCCTATCATACAATTTTTCTCATTAAATATGCAAACTCATTTTTAAATGACCATCATAAAGTTGTAGACTTTCCAATCAATGCCACAGTTATTTATTTATATGTGAATAAGTGTATAAGTGTGTATGTGTGGGGTATGTATTAATGACTTAATCTATTTAGGTAGAGTAAAAAAAGGAAGAAGAGAAGGAGAGAAATTGCTTTTGTCTCGTGACATACATTAATGATTTGAGAAGTTTTATATGACAAATATGTTTTTATTTAGACTTTTCTTATTGTTCGAAAATATGGCAATGAATTGGAACCAAGTTTTTACAGAACTGCTGAAGAATTGCAGTTATAACTCACTAGAACACAGTTTGAAAAAAAAAATGTTGTAGCTGAAGGCCTTAGTATCTTTTAAAATGCAAATACCTCTCTTTTTATCTGCAATCAGTCATTTATCCATTAATGTGAATACATTTATTAGACATCACTCTGAGGTTAATTCAAAAAAGGGGGAGGCGAAGATGAACTTAGCAGCTGAAAAATGTGGAAATGATTGAATATTAAGGTTAGAAGCTTTGAATACAAACCTGGCCCTACTTTACAATTTTTTTTAAAGACTCTGGCATCTATGTATAACACACTCACTGGTATTTACGAACACAAACACATACGAAGAAAATATCTACTGAATTACAAGAGTGTCAGTGTGAATATGCCTCACAACTACCTCTAATTATTTTAGAAAATTTTGTGGGAATAATAATGTAAGTAAATAAATTACTTATAAGTTTATTCAAATCTGAATGAAGCCAACAGTAAAATTTCCAGACAGTGAATTTTCTTGTGTGTGCCAGAAATTATTTTATTTTATTTTATTTTTTTTTACTTTACATTAACATGAGGGAATATATGATTAGGTTATGTTGTTTACATTTGTGAGGTAAAGTCCAAGTTGCAGCCAATAAATTTATTCATTAAAGGTATTCTGATACTCTGATTTTACTATGGAGCATTCTCAAAGATTACAGGCAAATGAATTGTGCAGGAAGAATGTCAGTTTCTGTACACAGCTTCATATAAATGAGGATTTACTTCTTCAAACCCAGTCTTGTACATTTGTTTAAATTAGAATAGAAGTAGTTTGAATAAAAAGGAAAGATTTATATCGGAAGAGAAACCAGAGTATAAGTGTATAAACTTTAGAAATATTTAAATCCTTGTATTAATTTATCTCTATTATGTGAATTTAGTTATATGATTCCCCCATTCTCACCCTCATGTCAGAAATTTTCTAAAGCTTATGAAAGCAAGCATCTATTGCAATATACTAAAAATTCAGTTAAAACTTCTGAAAGGAGTAGGACACCGGCCCCATATATCAGAGGTGGCAGGTTCAAACCCTGCCCTGGCCAAAAACTGCAAAAAAAAAACAAAAACAAAAAAAAACTTCTGATAACTTTTTCAAGTTTACTTGATATTTTAAGAAAGTGCTTCCTGAAAAAGAAGAATGTTGTGTACATACTACAAAATTATTCATTTCCTCACTATATATTTGCTAACAATGGAAGTTATTATTTTGATTACAGGTTTAAAATGTGTTGAACTAGAGCAGTGGTTCTCAACGTGTGGGTTGTGACCCCTTTGTAACAATGAAAATACATCCTGCATTATCAGATATTTACATTATCATTCATAACAGTAGCAAAATTATAGTTATGAAGTAGCAACAAAAATAATTTTATGGTTGGGGGTCACCACAACATGAGGAACTGTATTAAAGGGTCACAGCATTAGGAAGGTTGAGAATGACTGGACTAGAGGTATATTTGCCATATTTCATTCTAAAGTTAATGCTTGTAATAATTCTGTATAAATTTGAGAATATGAGATATATTTAGAATTAAAATACTAATTGAGCTTCACAGTTAACACTATAGATTCTTTTTCTATCAAGAAATTATGAACAAAGCCAAGTGATAGAAATATTACCATTTAGGAAAGGAGCACATGAGCACATATTCTCAGTAGTAAATTCCATTTTGGGCTATTAAATATAACTTTTCAGAATTAACAGTATAAATATGAAATCAAAATATGAAATATTTGTGGCTACTGTAAAAATTTAAAAAGACTTTATAATGTTAAAGAAAAGATTAATAAATAAATAATAATTTATTTTTCCATTTTCAACTCAAAGGTCATTGTTATTATTGAGATTATACTTATCCTAAAGTTAAACTAAACCAAACCATAAGCATAATCAGTTAAGAAAGGGAATAAAAAAGTTGAGTGTAATCAGTTATAATATGCTTGTGTTATTGCTCATATCATAAGCATAAAAAACTCTCTTGATTTTCACTGTTTTTTCCCCGTCTGTGTACTGAGAATAATGTATTACTGTGTGCGCTCCTACTTCCTCCTTTCCCAGTATTTATGGGAACGTGGTCCTGAAAGTTCCGCAGCAGGAAGCAAGAAGACAGAAAGGAAAGAGACAGTCGGCTGTGGACACTGACAGCCCATGACAATACTTGAGGTTGGTTTCTCTGTGCCTTATTAGCAACATGCATTTCTGAAAAATGTGCAAAGGAGGATGAGGGAGCCCAGGCCAAGGGCATGTCTGCAGCAGCTCCACAGAGAGTGGAACATGGCCATGTACCTTAGAAACTTCCTTCGGCTCAGTAGGTGGATGCAGTTGGTAGCTGAGCCACTGAGAATCAGTTCAGAGAAATATCTGGAATGTGCATGTGCAAAGGACATGCAACTTACTGGGATGAGTGATCAAACCGAAAAATTAACCTAGGAATTATTTTGTATCTATTGTATTGTGTCATATACACAGTAAAAAAAAATTGCAAGGAGGGAAGCAATGAGTGTGTATGGATTTAGTACATAATAATATTAAAACTGAAAGAGAGTTTTTGTTTTTGTTTTGTAATTTTGGTGTTAGTATGGTCCATAAACTAATCCTACTACTTAAACATTTTTCACTACTTTTTACTGCTGATTGACATTTAAGTACAAATATAATATCAAGTTCAATAATTTTAAGAAACTAAGAATTGTGTTTATTTCCTACTTGTTATTAATTTGTATAGCACAAACCTCTCATTTTTATCATAGATTTCTCCTTCAAAAGTAAAGGCTCTTCCATGTTTTCACATAGTTTTACTCTGTTTTGAGTATAAGTTATTTTAATTAATTGGTTGTAAACTCCCATGTACTAAATTATACAATTTGCCAAGATGACTTATACATTTCCAGGGCATCAGATGCCACCTGTTCTCGGAAGTTTGTAGTTAAGTATTTCATTCAAGAGTGCACTAATACTTTCTCCTTTAGTCTTTGTCACTTTCATAGTACCAAATTCCATATAACGGAAGACCTTGCCTGTTGTTGAAACTTGCATTAAGTATCTAGAGACAGGGAAACCAAAAGCTATTACCCACCACCATCAAGCTCACCAGCTTGCTTCACATTTTCCTTCCTTTTTCCTTTTCTTTTGTTTTTCTTTTTCCTCCCTCCCTCCCATTCTCCCTTCTTTCCTTTTTTTTTTTCTATCAGGCCCTTAAGAGTGCAGCCCCTTCATATTTTGTCCTTGCTTCACTGACCTGACATAGCAAATTTTCTTGATTTCTCAATGCTATCAATGAGATTAGACAAATTCTAGAAGGAAAATATTATAAAATAATATACACTAATTATCGAGGCATGATCAGTTTAGAATATCACCACGTTGATATCTTTGTTTATAAAATCTGTCTATAAGAATTAGGTATCACATCCCAATGTGAACTATATTACAATAGTGTGGGAAATTTTGACATATAGTTATTGTATCCTATTTTGTTAGTTCTTTGTGCTCTGTTCCCTCAGGTCTCTTATGTGTTGTTACTGACTTTCTGGAAATATAGCAGCAGATAATCAGAATTTATTGTGGAATATTTAAACACTTCATTATACATGGTATATGATACTTAGAAAATAGCTTCAATGAATGACAAGAATCTTACAACATGACCTTCAAAAGGCCTTAACTAAGCCCTTATTTCAGCAACTCAAATATTCCATCCAAAATGATCACGTTCTAGAGTATTTTAATGTACAATGTTTCCTATTTTATTATCCACTGAATACTCAACATGTATTTTATTATTCTTTGGGAAGAATTATATTAAAGAAAGAATAATAAAGGAGAAAATAATCCATGAAAAATATAGCCAGTTCATGCACAACTGTAGAATCTATTATGATATAATTTTATTCCAAACAGATGCCTGATAACAAGAAAAATACAACTGAATAAATATATGCATGATTCTAGTGTGATGAAAACACTTTAATTTTAAGGTAGATTTTAAAAGCACATTAGCTAGTAGTTTAACAATTATTTGTTAGAAAACTTACCTTGACTTGCAAACTTCAACTCTTTGGCATCTGTGAGGGTTGGCCTTTTGTCAGACCCTTTTTTCTCTATTCTGCGATGGCTTCGTCTTTTCTTAGACTCTCCCCAAAGATTGGATCCTCCATGCATGCTCGGTATATTCAAAATAGCAATTCCTTCCAGAGAGATGTTTATTAAATCTATCTGTACTCCATCACACTGATCAATAAAAAGAGCAGAAACGATAAGATATATTACCTTCCTCCTCTTAATTTCTTCTTTTTCATTTCCTTATCTTTTAATAAATGCTTTTAAATCCACAATCTTGTCATTTCTAAATAGGCCTTTTAGCAACACTTCCATGCCTAACCTAAATGTCAATATGAAAGATAAAGCAGCCACCAACATTGGCCAGTTCTCATTAATAGTCCTTAAAAGTGATCCAATTAAATCAACAGGGTATTTTTGGTTATTGAAAATCTCTGGGAGAGACACATGTTACTGTTTGCAAATAAAACCAGCTGCAAATTTCCAGTGTGCTACAAAAAGGTTAAATCTTGGAAGTGGGGTCAAATTTTAGGCAAAAGTTTTAATGGTTGCCGGCTATTTAGAACACACTAGAAGGCACTGTGGGGTGAAAGCGAAGACACAGAATTCATGATTCATGTTTCACCTTTTTTGCCTGAGGAGGAAGCAGCTTTAAAGGTTTCTGTACAAAGAAAAGTACAAAACAGCAATTCAAAGAGATTTCAATCATACGAGAGTGACCAAGAATAGTTCTCTGGACTAGATGATGTTCTAGCAGGATATCAAGGGCAAGGAGAGGCACAGTTGTCCAACAGACAAGGGAAAACCAGGCAATTTCAGAGAAAGAAATGCCAGGAGTGGCAGTCAAAGGACTCTCCTGCTCAACATGGCTTCACAGCTGCTGTAACAATACATTGAAAAAAAAAAAAAAAAAAAATCAACCAGACTAGTTTTGTTTGCCTCGTGACAAAACACACAGGTCAGTATGGAAAATAAGAAACTCGCCAACAAACAATGTTTTGTTATATTCAGAGTAGTCATTTTTTAATTTTCTGTTCATTTCCACTGATGGATATGTGTGGAGAGTAACAAGGATAATGCATATTTTTTGACATACCATTTATTTCTTGGCTTTCCGTTTTCTAAAATAATAGCTGTCATAAATATATTCCTGAATTTATTCCCCAATTTGAATTTTAAGTTAATACAAGAAGAAATATAAACACATAACATTTAGATTTTTCTTTCAAAATTCTGTTGGCGATGTGCATTACTTACATTGAACAATATCTACAGTTTCATTTGCTATGTTTTATTACAGAAAACTCATTAATACTAACCTCACCATTTCTCATGGCAATTATGATTTTTAGAAGATTCAATGCTCCACCAAAATGAAAAACAAACAAACCAAACAAACAAACAAAACCCTCTCTTGTCCCACATTTGCCTCATCATACCAAATCTAAGATCGTATCTTATTCACCCAACAATAAAAACTGTAAAATTAAGAAACACATCTTGAGCCTACTTGGCAGGGGTATAAACAAATTCTAGAGAAAGTGCCAAGTTTTCATGCAATTTGTTTCACGGAAAGTGAAAAGAAGGTCTGGATAATACCTATTTTTTTTTCTCTCTCTCTATCCATAAACAAGTGCTTTTCCTCCTTTTCACGTACTAAATTAAGATGATTTCTTTTTACTAAAGAATTCTGCTCATGTGTATACTCACTTACTGCTATATATTCTAGATAAACAGATATTAATTTCATAATTAAAAGTAATCTTGTGTAAATACCCTGCAGGCCTCAATGAATCAAACACATACTGTGTGTCAGGCCTCCCACTGTCTTCAAGTGGAATGTACAGGCTGGATAATTAGATAGTACATATTTTTTAACCTTATTTGCATGCATATTATATCTTTTGCACACTGACAAGCAGCAGTAACAACAAAAGTCAGATTACCACAGGGAATTCCCACAAAGAAGTCTTCATTCCTTATAATTTGCAGCCTAAATTAAAATAATTTGATCTTTGACAAGGATGAAATGTCAAGCAGAAGGGGGTCCTCTACAAGCCACGGCCTGTGGCTTCTGAAATCTGCCTAATTTATGTCAGTCACTTCTTAATACATATTTAAGTATTACACGAAAAAGATGATAAATATGCAATCTGACACCTTTGGTATTTCCCTGCTGTTAATTTATAAAGGTCTGGCTTCCCCCAAACTGACTAAAATCATTTAAATAACAGAAGAATCTTGAAATAAGCTGGAGTCAGGGCCTGGCTTCCATTTTCACTCAATATTGAACACAGCAGGTAGTACACTAAGACAATTATTTGACTAGGCCTGAGAACCCCACTGTGACAAGTTACTTTCAGAATTAGTGAGGGAGGATTCCTTTGTTCATCCTCAGACAAGAAGAGCATGTTGCAAATAGGCTTTTTTTTTTTTTTAAATTGAACCAGCAAAGTTACATGTGACAACTGGGAAACATCAGTGTGTACTGTTATTCATGATTTCCCTCTTCAGAGTCTTGTCATGTGTAGTTGTAAGGAAACAGAATGAAGTCCCTCTCTGAGAAGTAAAAAAAAAAAAAAATTCTCAAGGAGTCTGAAATATCAAGGACTGATGAAGAATGCTGATGTTCCTTCCAGAGTCGGATAAAGTACTTAAATCAATTGCTATTTATTAATGATTTGTTTCCACTAGTTCTTAACCCCCAGCTACCATCGCCTGTTTGCTTGAACCTGTGTTCATTAGTCCGGAAAATCTCAGAGCTGGTTCTGATGGAGACCAGGAATTGTTGTACACCAGTAGAGTGCACGAAAATCAAAGCTGAGGTGGAAGCTATGAAATATAAACAAGTTACAGTACTGTGGCACTTAATGTTTTCACACCCTTTGAAGATTTATGACCATTAAAAAGATAGCTACCAAGGAAAAGAAAATAAAGGCTTAAAAGCTAACAGCCTCAGTTAGTCAATAAATCTTGTTTTTTTTTTATTATGTAGAAAAAAGGTCATTAACATATAGCACAGTGGGAGCTATTTTTAGGGTATAACTCTGAGATGCCGTTTGTCCACTCTTTTCAGTTTTAAAATGGAAGATCTTATGGCAGGACAACTTTATCCAAAAGAAAAGAAGGTTTTAATATTTCTGCCCATGTGTTTTTAAATGTTCACATATGAGCCCTGCACCATATTATACAGCGTTATCAAAGACAAACTTTCATAAGTACATTTAGTGTCTCAGAGCCCTTTAACATGCCATTTAAAACAGGTGAAGAACTTTGGAGAGCTCTGTGTATAGTAAATTTGATAAGATGAAATTTTTGATCAACTAGAAATTTTTTTCCATAATGAGTCTGATTCTATGTCTCTATTTTATGAAAATTATTCATAATTTTACTCAATGAAATATAAAATATTACTTTATAGCTAATTTTACTCTTAGGACGTGGTGTATGAACTATGCTTGAAAACTCTGCCCTGTTTGCTTTAAGAACCCTGTTTTCCAGGTTATTGGGTAATAAAAAACGTGTCTTTCAAATCTAACTAATTTGGGCAGCGCCTGTGGCTCAAAGGAGTAGGGCGCCAGCCCCATATGCCATAGGTGGCAGGTTCAAACCCAGCCCCAGTCAAAAACTGTAAAAAAAAAAAAAAAAAAAAAAAAAATTGCTTTAAAAAAATCCAACTGATTTGTGTTTCTGCAGCTATTCATGCTCTTTGTTAATTCTTGGGATTACTTAAGTATATGGAAGTACTTAACAATTGAGAAATTCTTGGATTTAGAATTTACCATCCTTCCCAGTCTCACTGACAACTAACACACTGAAACACCTGGACAACAGGCTTTCTTCCTCTCTTATTGGTACATCAAGGAAATTAAAAAAAGGTGAACTTTATAGCTTCAATTATAAATGCTGACTTGATATTTCTTAGGCACATATGCCCACCCTCCTCCTCCAAACACTTTAATACCAACTTTGCTTTTAAAATATTTTCTCATAATTTTAAAATATTTCATTTTATTTTTTATTTCTTTATATCATATAATAACATTAGAAAATAACTGAAGTTCTTCCAATTAAAGATGCCTATTAATACTTTATGAATCACTCTACATTTGTGTATATACGTGTGTGTACATATGTGTGTGTGTGTGTGTGTGTATATATATCTCCAATCTATTTGTATCCTTATTAGAATGGAATAGTTTGGTGTTAACATTTCTCTAAATTATTAAAGGAAATGCCATCTCTTCAATAGATATATAACAGTATCTCTAATTTATAAGGGTTTGATGATGACTAAGTCAGACAATGTATGTTCATTTCTTAGCACCAACTCTGAGGTTTAGTTAATAATAGATACATCATAGCTATTATTTTTATTATTAATTATTATTATTCCATGTTATTCATATCACCTTAAATATCTTCTCCCTTTGGAAGGAGCTCTCTATATGAAAGAAGAATGTGATATAAAGACACACGTTAAGATGGTTTGTTTTTGAAAAAGCTGAGAATGAAATATATAGCATTTATTGAGATTCAATTGCTATCACAGTGGTTTATTCTATTACATATTTTCAAACTGTAGTAGTTTTATAATTCTAGGCCAAATAGGAAGCAACAAGAAACAGAATCAAATTTTTGAATTACTGTTTTTGTTATATTTAATTATGAAGTATCCTTGAGGGTAGAAAGGCATATTCTGCTAATATGCCAGACTGGATTCATGAAAAAGTAAGGAGGAAGACTGATTTTGCATTGCCATCCACACACAAGCACACTCATTCCAAGATATGTACCAATGCAACAGGCAGGACACACAGTGCTGGCTGTGAGATATAAATGTACTGCGGTGGTTTTCATAATAAGCCAGTGACACAGAGCTAAAAAGTAAAACTTGGAAAACATGCAGAAACATGACTCTAAGAAAAATATCTTAGTCCTAGTGTCCCAGACTTCTTGGAGAACATTCTAAACAGTTTTTAAAATAAGATTTAAATTCTGTAGAACAAAACCAGTCAATTTTATCACTATTTAGAACTTCAAAAATCAATGGTTGACATACTTATTCTCACGCAAATGTCTTTTGCTATATAATACAAAATTTTTCTTTAACATTTTTTACATCATGACACATACAATATTATTCTACAGATCAATAGTTTTTAATCTGTGCTTAGGACAAGACAAGAGAGATGTAGGGGAATGTAGGGTCTCCACTTATAGTCAACCAAAGTCGTACTTCTGTATTTTTAATTTTGGGCTTTTGCTACAGATTTTCTCCAAATCCATCATATAAAGCAGTATTTTAAAATTAATGATTTTGAAAGTAAAAGGGGATCTTTTTTAATAAATATGTAGATACATATATAACAATATATGACTATTAATATATCCTACATGTGTAACTATATGTCTATATATATGTAGTTATATATACCACATATCATTTTATATGTAGTTATATGTAAAGAGACATAATATATATATAGATATATAGATATATAGATATATATACATATGTGTCATTATGAATAGTAATCACAGAGAGTCTGTGCTGCACCCAAATCCTTCAACTTCTATGATCACATTTCTTTTGAAGATTTTGATTTGAACCAGTTATGAGGGGGCTTTTGCTTATTTTATAGCCATTGATTCTATTTCTAATATCTAATACTATTTACCAATCATGATGCGATAAAAGTACAAAAAGTACATAGAGTAGAATCATTTTTAGTATTGTTATCAATAACACATAATCAGAAAGTCAAAACAATGAAGAATCCAGCTGGGTCATTATAATCTCATGTGGTCCTTAACTACGTCTGTTCACTGAACTTACTGCCTGTATAGAGGCCACTAATGACTTCGGTGTCAGTAGACGACTTATGCATTTATTTTTAAAATAAAAAATGTCAAAGTCAATATTTCTCAGTTGATATCAACTAGTCATTAAGTGTTCATCTTTCACATTTCTGTTCATTTTGTTTTGTCTTTACCATTTGTCAAAATAAAACTTTTGCTCTTTATTTAAATCCCTAAAATCTCTTGATACAACTTATTTTATTTTGTCTCCAAAATTTTGAGTCCTACAGTGTCTATACTTTTTTGGTAGACCTATTTGCTCCAAGTCTTTTTAAAATGTGTCTTTTCTTGCTATCTTTGCTCTATTTCTTGGCATTTCCACTTTCTATAAATGTAATGGGGAAATCACAACCTTGGGAACTGACAAAACCTAGTTAATGAATGGGAATGGAATGGAAAAGTATACTTTTTAACCTTTATTCATAAAAGTAAGTACAATTTTAGTGAACTGTGTTTTAAAGGTTATAAGATATTGAGACCTGAAAATAATAAGTTTTTTTAATGTATCTTACTACTTTTTTCTTTTTCTTCAACTCCTTTCTTTTATCTTACATTTTTCTATCCACACTATGTCCAGTAACTTTTTCACTGATTTCTAAAGTTGTGCTCCATTTCTCAGTCTTCTATAATACATTAAAACAGCTCATGCCCACATTTAACATTAAACTAGTCCTTCACCTAGTACTGCATTCCCACTAAGTGAAAGAAACGACAATTAGGAATCTTTACTAAATCTATGTGGGTTGTATAATGTATATTTCATTCCATAGACTAGAACACAAACATATTAACGATCAAGCTAAAGCCATTTCATAGCATTACAAAAGAGAATTCATTTTTCTTACTTCTATTTCTACAGATTCATGTAGCTTCTTGCAGGTGGCTGAGAAAGTTTCAGATGTGCCAAACTCAAAATACCAAAATTTGTTCTTCATTCTGAAAAAGGAAAGGAAGAAGCAACTTAGGCAATTATCAATAACAGAAAGGATATTTTTAAAAATAGTCTAACTCTGCCTTGTGTTATAACTAATACAAAAGGATTGTGGCCATATTGTATCGAAAATGTAATAAATGATCACATAATTTTCAAAACTTCAATGTTGGTGTCAAATTGTATGATAGCCCTAAGGGAATGCCAAGAATTTTGTTTGTCTGACAGACTCAATCTTTTAATTTTCTATTGGTTCGTCAGACTTTTAAAAACAGTTTTAAGGCTTATAATTCTTAGCTTGTTCTTAGGCAATTTTATTTTAGTATTAACCATTTTATAATCAAAAAGAAAGAAAAATTGAAATTTCTCATGGAAAAAAAGAAACCTTAAATATGCTGTTTTTCTAGTTGTCTAAGTATTCATTAGATATTGGTGTGATTGGATTGCATTCTTAAAAAATAGTGGTTGTCTAGCTAAGCTAAAATTTAGTAAATTTTGGATAATTATTTATTTTTAAAGATGTTGTCTTAAATTTTTAAAAGAACTTAAATTTTTAAAAAAACTAATAAAGTAGGGTGGTGCCTGTGGCTCAAAGGAGCAGGGCGCTGGCCCCAAATGCCAGAGGTGGTGGGTTCAAAGCCAGCCCTGGCCAAAAACTGCCAAAAAACCCCCAAACCAAACAAACAAAAAAACCTAATAAAGTAATAATATATCAGCATAACAAAAGTTGCAAAGAAATATAATTAAATTCATTTCAGAATTTAAAGTAAAATTTTCAAAGTTTATTTTCTCCTTGACCCAATGACATTATTTTTGACTTATTGTACCAGGTAATGAAATTTATGATCACTTAATGTAATTTTACAAAGGTTGAGTAGATTTTTATGTTATCCAGTATTGTGTTTTCCATAAGAAAATTCATTCTTATGGAAAAAATAAGTTTTAATTATACATAAGTTTAATGAGATATCATGGCCTCAATTAGAACAAAATACAAAGCAGGGCATGATGGTTCACTCCTATAATCCAATGCTTTGGGAAGCTGAGTCCAGAGAATCACTTTAAGCTAGTAATTAGAGATCAGCATGAGCAAGAAGCAAGGCCAAGTCTCTACAAACAAACAAACAAAACACAAGCAAACAAATAAAAAGACGCAAAACCAAGACCTATCTAGCAGCAGGGTGCCTCTAGTGCCAGATACTTGGGAGGCTGAGTCAGAAGGATCCTGTGAGCCCAGGAGTTGGAGGATGCAATGAGCTAGGATGATGCCCCTGTTCTCTAGGCTCATCAACAAGGACAGATCTTATTTCTCTCTCTCACACATACACACACTCACATACACACACACACGAGAGAGAGAGAGAAAGAAAATACAAATAGGTAAAATGATAGATGTTAACACATTGAGGCAAAACTGAATTTTTGTTATTTGCATATATCTCACATCAAATTACAGCATTCTGCTTGATTTAAATAAATATTAATATCTGTCTCTTACATTAACATCTGAAATATTTATAGACATTAGGACATTTGCGAAGCTAGGTGCAGGGGTGCATGAAGCAGAATTGTGTGAGCTCATAAGTCTGGGATTAGCCTGACAACTTAGTAGAGTCCAATCCCTAAAATGAACAAACAAACAACAATTAAAAAAAAAAAAAAAAAAAAACCTGAAAAAAAGACATTTGGCATAATCCTTACTACTTAATTCAACACTTTTTTGTATGTTTGGAAAATGACATGGAACCAAATACAATGCTTATTACTATGCTATATTGAAACGGTTCTCTGATATGAAATTACTAAATATAAAAGTAATATTACAGTATCCAACTAGATATATTCTATAATATTTAGGCTCACTCAAAGTTTTATTGGCTAACAATATTTTTGTTATTATGAATCAGTAATATTCAGGCTAGTAATTTGAAGGCCAATATAGGTTCCATAAGTCTCTAGCACCATAAATCTTGGGGAAATTTTCCTTAGTTTATAGCCTGATCTGATGTGCGTGAGTTGATATAAATAAATAATAGCTAGTTAGAGCAGAGGTATACATTTAAAGTCAAGATCTGTGAGCCTATATCTATACACATTAAACTAATACAAATATCTACTTTATAGAATGTGAAGTAAAAGTTCTTCATTCTACTTCATAGAATGTGACGTAAAAGTTCTAAAGTTAAGTAAAATTAAAAATATTTTATTATTGATTCACATTCTGCTGAAAAAAAAAAACCTTACTCAATGGATTTTGAGGAAAATACTTCTCTGTATAAAGTGGTCTCAAGATTTTCTTAGTGCATTTTCTATTTTTTAAAATTATTTATCTATATTCAGCAGATTTTCTAATAACATTTTGTATTGATCTTTTCTCCAGACCTTTCTGGATTCATTCATTCATTCACTTGTTCAACAATTGTTTAATAGGAACATTCACTTCCATATGCTACTGTGTTACATTAAAGGTACTAATACAAATTTGATTATCTTTGTCCAAAAGGAGCTCAGAATGTTGTAAGATTATGTGTTATAAAATAATAATAATAATAAATTTAATTCTCTAAATCAAATATGATAAAAGTATTATGGGAAGATACTTCAGTGATTCAACTAATTTTGCCACAAGAAGTCTAGAAAGCTTTAGAAGAGAAGGTGAAAGGTTGGGTACAGTGGCTTGGGCTTATCATCTTAGCACTCTGGGAAGCCAAGGCAGGTGGATCACCCGAATTCACCAATTAGACACCAGCCTAAGCAAGAGCAAGACCCCTGTCTCTAAAAATAGCCAGGCATTGTGGTGGGTGCCTGTAGTCCCAGGACGCTGAGGTAAGAGGATCTCTTGAGCCCAAGAGTTTGAGGTTGCTGTGAGCTATGACGCCATAGCACTCTGCCAAGGGTGATAAAGTGAGACTCTGTCTGTGTTTTCTCATGGCTTAATCATTCTTTGTGTTTTTTTCAGGAAAAACAAAGTCCTTTTCTTATTATAAATGTAGGTGGAAAAAGCATTCTCAACACTGGCTTAATACTGCTCAGCATATTGGATATTTTTCCATAATAAATGGCTTCCACTGCATTATCAGATACCTGACATCCTCTTCTTTTGGAATCTCAGCAACTTCTGTGTCATCCTCACTTGCTTCTTCTACTTCATCAGTTGCTTCATGCACTTTTACCCTTCTCTGTACTTCAGTCAGTGTCACCTGGAAAATTACTTCTGGGTCAAGTCCATTACAGATTGCCACCTCATCATTCATTGCAACAAAACCTTCAAAATCTACTTTGCATTTTGCCATAGATGGACTGTTTGATGTGGCCAAAACATTGTACTCTAGGGGTGTGACAAATCCAATGTTCTTAAAACACATCTATATCATTTCTGGCTGAACTTTATTCCAAGCAGAACTGATCCACAGGACATCCAGCACCCAGAGACTTAACTGATGGAGCAGATGAAGTTGCTTCTACAGGTGGACCCAGGGTTATGTTTTATTAATGACCCACCATAGGAGCAGGACTCCATAGTGCATTTTAAATGTTCTGCTGACGCCTTGGTCAAGAAGTTAGATTTTCAAGGTTGTGTTTGGAAGCAGAGATTTCAGTGTCACATTTGCAAGATGATTCACTTGCAGATGGCCAAGACAGTTGTCTACTTTCAGTAGAAAAGACCTTTCCTTTTTCTTCATTTCTCAGTTAATGCCCCGCACCTCAATTAAAGCGCCAGTCATCCATGCGCATTTGTTTGATATCCAAGTGACAAGGAGTTCTCCAGTCTTCTGGTTCTTGAGTGCACTTGGTTTTCCTTAGTTATCAATACTAAGGACTTCAGGTTCTCTCCAACTGAGCAAGTGCAAAGCAAGAGTATGAAAGGTTCTTTGGTAAGTTTTTCCCTCTTACATTTGTCACACTTCGTTAGGTACTGCCTTGAAAAATAGTCTGCAGTCCTCAGGATTAAAGATGTCACCATCTTTAAAGCCTCTGGAGAAGTCTGGGAACTTTTGATGAACTCTTTCACAACTTCTACTAGACCTTCATTACCACATGAGACATTCTGGGAGATCTTGTGATGCAATTCAAACTTCTCAAGCCTACCATTTTATAGTTAGAGATCTGCCACACAGAATTGTTGTGCACATTTTTTAGCAACTTCTTGGATCATCAGCCCAGAGATTGAGGCATTAACTGCCTTCATTTATTTGACCAGCTAAATGTGACTTCATTGACATAATTAAGGAAAGTTTTCCTTCCTTTCTATTCTCTGCTTTCCTTATCTCTCCAAGCACATTTTTTGGTTGTGGCTAGCTATGGTCTTTCTAACACCAAAATATTACATTGTCTTTCTTTGGATATTGCCTTCCAAAAGATGTAGAAGATCAACCTTTTCCTTTAATGTCAGCTCTCTAAGTTCTTTCCTTTGGATCATCATATCTAGGTTAGCTGTAAAATTTTTCAGTAATTGTAGGATGTACCTACAATTCAGATCAGTCCTTCACATTGAAAAATCCTTCCACAATGTGATAAACAATGAAATGTTAGACCTAATCCAATATTTTAAATGTTTTGCTGATGCCTTGGTCAAGAAGTTGGATTTTCAATGTTGTGTTTGGAAGCAGAAATTTCAATGTCCAATATGGTAGTAATAAAACATTTTAAAAAAGAAATTATACTAAAGAAAAAAATAATACAACTAACGGGAAAAGCCCATGCCTTCTACTCCTTTGTGTAAACTGAACCTAACTGGTCAAGATATGGAAGGCACAACTTACAGAGATGCTCAATATATGTGGGTCAATCTTCCACTGAGTACACATGGTACATGTCAGATCTATGAAAATTAGGTCAACTTGAGGTTGTCAATGTGGTGATCTGGTCAACTATGGAGATTGTACTGTATATTGTACTGAAGTTTGAAAATTAAATAACTATATGAGGCTTTGCGCTGCAGACAGAGGATTATTCCCTATTATTATTATTATTTTTTTTTTTTTTTTGAGACAGAGTCTCACCTTATTGCCCTTGGTAGAGTGCTGTGGGGTCATAGCTCACAGCAACCTCAAATTCTTGCTCTCAAGCAATTCTCTTGCCTCAACCTCCCAAGTAGCTGAAACTTCAGTGCCCAACACAACGCCTGGCATTTTTTTTTTTAAGAGACTGGGTCTTGATTTTGCTCTGGCTCAGGCTGGTCATGAACCTGTGAGCTCAGGCAATCCACCTGCCTTGGTCTCTCAGAGTGCTTGGAAAAATATATATATATTTTTTTAATTTTTTTTTCTATTCTGCTTATCAAAGTTCTCATAGCTTAATTGGGATGAGGTGGAGCTTGTGTCAGTTAACCAAAATGTACTCACTTTAGCAAACATAACAAGAAACAGAAATCCTGAGAATTTACATTCAGCCTTTATTCACCGTAATAGTTAGCATTACTGCTCATGTGCAAAAGCTACTTTAAATTCTCCATTATTACAACCATTTTATGTTTCACTTAGATAAATATATGGAGGTAATAAAAAGCTCATAGAATCAGATTCCACATGACAAATTAAAGGCTGTTAAATTTTATTTTTTTCAACCAAACTGGTTTTTAGGTTGTGGAAATGCAAAAAAGCACATTTAAGCATGTATGCTATTTCTTTTTATGGCTCACATTAGAAAATGATCCAAATAATTCAAACTCAGATTTGTCAGAGAAAACACATAGCTTTGACTTTAATAATCTTGAAACTGGACCTTTAACCTACTGTGAAGTGGTCACACCAAAGTCAAATTTATCATATTATTAGACAGATTTTGTGACTCCAAGGATAATGATAAATGTCTTACAAATCCCATAAAAAGTTATTCATACAATTATAATTTGAATTAACATAGTAAAACCTATTTCAATAAATGTAATTGTAAATCTACAGATTTCTATTTAATATTCAGAGTGGTTGGCTACCACATATGCAGGTAAAGATGAATACATTAGGTTTCATTTACCAAGCATTTTTTTTACTAAACCTAATTTTGTTTCTTTTACACATCTTCAGGGAAATGTGTCAAAGGTTTTGTTCCAGCAAAATTATTACTGTCACCATGAAATTTAGTTAATGTTTAGATCTCCAAGTTTTAAACTTTCAAATAGATCATTTAATTTCTAGCAATTTATTTTTCTCAAATGTTTTCTTCCTGGCTTAAACATGTTTTTGCTTTGGTTTTTATCTGCTGATTAATGTTAATGCAACAAACATAAAAGAAAACAAACAACCCAAAACTGAGAGATGCCCATGCATTTCCCATAAGGAATACAAAAGAACCTAATTAGATAGGAAGCTCATTTCAATCAAACATGCAACAAAAAGAGAGCGAGAAAATTATCTCATTTGACTTACTGTAAAAAACTCAAAAGTCATAAAAATATAAAAAGTTTAAATTCAGTAAAATTATTTTTAAATTAAAAGTCATATTTTTATCTTACGGGGGCATTTTTTTATGCATTTTGTGGGAACATACTGGAAGATACTTAATATATACAAAACAAAAACCATTCTAGTTAAGTATCCTTAACTAGTATCTAGTTAAGTATCCTTAACTAGTCAATTCTGCCCACTTGTATAGATGACATGCACAATAGATGAGAAATTAAATCCCTTTTTATCTGTGCTTCTTAAATAAATGCAAAAACATAATGTTCTAATTAGCTTAGCCAAAGTGGAGTTAAAACAAATCAGTTTTTTTTTATTCATTAAAGATGTTTCTTTAATATAAAATCCCACCTCTTTCATTAGTTTCTTTCACTTTTTTCCTCTTATTAAAGTATTTCAGTGGCCTTTTCAAATCTGATTTTAAAATAATTTTCTCATGGAGAACAAAATTTCTAACAATTCAATAGCTTTATTTTCATATTGAAACTCAGTTTTACTATTCTGTGGCATATCCTTGAGGCACAGCAGGAACTTGGACTTGGATGGGAGAGGCAGCACTGTTGACTTGGTATACTGCAGTGTGTTTAAAGTAGTTCATTTATGTCCTAGGATCAATTCAGTTTTATTCATTTTTCATTGCCAAGGAATATTACACGAAACGCTGGTTATAGGATTACTCATTTAATCCTACCTGTAGTGAGGTATTACTTTATTTTTTATTTTTTATTAAGTCATACACACATAGATCATGTATACAGTAATGCATTTGTGGGGTACAATGTGTTGATTTCATATAGAATTAGGAATGCTTACATCACACTGGTTAATATAAACCTCATCTCGTTTAGTTAATTATTGTGTTAAGACATTTATACTCTACCCTTAATAGATCCGACTTGCACCATTGTAATATGCACCATAGGGGGATTAGTTTCCACCATTAGGGGATTAGTTTCACGACAAGTCCAATGAAAGGGCCACAACGGGACCTGATTCACCAGTGAATGAGCAGTGTCTAAGAGCAGCCGCTCAAGGAAGGAAAAGCACTCAGAGCAGCTGCAGCAAACAGAATGTGATAGGGAACAGTGGACCTTGTTAGCCAAGCACTGCAGGTTAGCATAGGGAGAAGGTGGGCACGTTTGTAATTTATGTTTTTCATCACTTCTTGAATTCTCTTAGGAAACTAAATGCCATATGAACTACAGTAATAGGTATTTGTTAAGAACTAATAACCGACCCAACTTAAATGAACTCAATAATTTGTTTCTTTCGATTGGCAACTATAAATTCACCAATAAATACCTATAGTTATGAAAAACTTGTTCAACATATGAAATAGTATAATTAATGGTAACTTTACTTCAATCATAAAAATTATAGTATCAAGTATTTACATATATATATATATAAACTTGAGACTATAATTTTATGGTAATTACTATTCATATGCACATATTTAGTTAAAGTGATCCTATATTTAATATTATTTTATATTACAAAAAGAATTCTATTTTGTTTCACTCTCAACCTCATGCCTTTTTGATTCATAGAAATAAATACTTTTCTCAGAATGAGAGAATAATGCTGATTAATATTATTTCCAAACGGAAAAATCACTGCTGTAATGACACAATAGGGACATTAAATATTCACACCCAAGAGAGCAAACATTTTTCATATTTCCAGACAACAAGTAGAGATACAATTTTTTTTAAATGACATATAAAAATGCTTGTATGTAATGCTCATTCATAAGACGTGCTTATTAAGTCCCAGACAAACAATGAAACAGGCTATAGAAACTTCAGGTACAATCATATTATTCCATCTTGGTTTGTAAGTAAAAAGATGGATATTCTAAAAACATAATTTTTAACCTCAATTACTTTTACAAGAGTAGGGAAACTTTTTTATAAAAGTTTATAAATAAGTATATAAAAAAGATTCACCCAAAGACCAAGTGTTTTAGTGTGATTTTTCAACTATTTCAACAATTCTCTATAAAAAAGGAAAAAGAAAATGTTATGTTAGAGAGTTTTTCTATATAAGAATTTTCCATCATAATACATATTATTTCTTATCTAAATGCTCTCTTTTTCTCTACTATGTATGGTACTTTAGAACTAATTAAGAGAGTGAAAATTGAAATGTATAAAAGCAGTAATGATGCCACATTGCACAGTCCTATCAAAGAGGTACATACATATTTCAAGCCTCTAAGAGCAATGATAAATACATGATTATTTGAAATACAAAATTAAAACTATAAAAAGATTATTTGAAATACAAAATTAAAACTATAAAAAAGACATTCTTGTTGTACTCAAGAATGTGTACAACATTATTTCCATAATAATTAGAACTTTATTATTAAAATATATTACTTCCCTCTTCTGAAGTAAGCCAACCAAAGATGACAGTGTACTAGAACGGACCCTGAGAGAAGTATACTGTGAGAATCTCAGAAAGATAATAAATTTTCCTCCTTCTTAAAGAGACACCCAAAGTGAAAGTTCTGTTCCTCTTTTCTGTTTTTGCATGTTTTCAAGGAAAAAATTACTATAACTGGAAATACAGCAGACATCCTGCCACCATGCAAGACAAGGAAAGGGCAATCCTCGACGAAGCTGGACAGCCACATTGCCACCTTGAAGTAGTCCGTGTCTGCATTGCTACTCACACGAGGGTTATGCACACACCTAAAAGGACTCTGATTATTTATTTTGTGTATTCTATTACAATGGAAAAGCACACTCACCCCAACACTCAATATATTATATAATTTTCACATGTATTATCAAGGAGTTATTTGGAAAATCTAAATGAACTGATACATATTTTCATAAAATACTATTTTTCTAAATGTGAAATTTGGATAGCTGAAATAAAGGAGGCAAAGTGGGGTTTTCCTGTTCAGCATAATTCTTTGTTCTTATGTCTAGAAAAGTAGATAACATTGAACATGCTTTTTTTTCTCTGACTTGTCATCCTCCTAAATACTCTTTTTCCCTTCCCTTCCCTTCCCTTCCTTTCCCTTCCCTTCCCTTCCCTTCTCTTTTCTTTTTCTGTCTTTCTTTTTTTTTTTTTTTTGAGACAGAGTCTTACTCAGTTACCCTGGATAGAGTGCTGGCCATGGTGACACAGCTCATAGAAACCTCAAACTCTTGGACTTGAGCAATCCTTTTGCCTCAGCCTCCCAAGCAGCTGGGACCATAGTCACCCATCATAACACCTGGCAAGCTTTTCTATTTTTAGTAGAGATGATGCCTCGCTCTTGCCCAGGCTGGTTGGAACTCCTGAGCTCAAGCGATCCTCTTGCCTCAATCTCCAGCCTCTTGGGGTGCTAGGATTATAGGTGTGAGCCACTCCCCTGGCCTGACCCCAAGTTTTCTAATTATTTTCACGTTTATACATGCTGGATATAATTTTGAAAATAATATAAAACATCTCCCTTTGGAGTGCCCTCTGTTTGCATCTGCTGCTTTTATGATTGGCAGTGAAGTCTACATAGGAGCACACTTCCTCCATGCCACATCCAGGGACTTGGAAATAGTCACTTTGTGGCATTTTAATTAATAAAATTTACTATGCTTGAGATTACCTACACAGATATTTAAGATATGGTTTTTCTTCAGTGATCTAAATAAAAACTTGTAGAGTCTAGGCAAAATTGAAAAATGTAATAAGATATGTCTGGCTCTCTATAAAATAAGCTGTAGTTTATTTAATAGAATTATCATATTCATAAATATAAAGTGTCTATTACACAAAACATTTAGTAAGTTCAATAAGTTTAAAAATAAAATATGAGGTATTCAAATACATTATTTATGTCTGACTCTGAATGACAGGGGAAGTTAGCATACTCCTCTCCCTGAGGGGATAGCAATTCATTTATTCAACATTCAGAGTGCTTATTTTAAGTATGGTACGGTGGTAGGCTTTGAAATTATGCCTATCACCCTACCATACCTCCTTATTATAGGAGGTCTCTAGTTGCATAAGAGACCTTATTTTGTATCATAAATTATTTTTTAAAAATTGTGATAAGTTGGTGGTGCCTGTAGCTCAAAGGAGTAGGGCACTGGTCCCATATGCCAGAGGTGGCAGGTTCAAACAAAGCCCTGGCAAAAAAAAAAAAAAAAAAAAAAAAAAAAAAATTGCTAAAATAAAAAAAAATTGTGATAAGTGCTAAAAGGAATCTATACAGGATGATATATGTACACAATAAAAGGGAATAGATAAACTTTCTTAAGGAAGGAAATTGGCCAGACTTTCCAAGACTAGGTAACAGAGTTCCTCAAACCATCATTCTTTTGCTCTGATTCCAGAGTTACCAACCAATCCAGATGTCAATTGGCTATCTGTGTATTTTGATAACACTAATATGATTTCTTGAATTATGGAGTTGTGTATTTGAATCCCTGAGAAGGAATAGTTAATTCCCTTCCATATTAAGCATTGTATACATTTTATAGTTGATAAAGTTGAGCAAGTGAATAAGTGCCTGAACATTTCTGGGTACCATGATTCAATTATGTGCACCAAGATGAGAGTAAAACTCTGGATCCTGCGATCAAATAATCAAGATATTGCCCACTGGAAATCCCAGATAGCTTTCCTAGGCACCAGGAATAGCTAGTTGGATATTATGAATTGAGTATGTTGCACCAGGTAGTGGGAGAATTGGTTGCTACATCTCATCTCTTTCTGCCATTCACCAACCGATTTTCTTAGTGCCTATGCACCTGCTCCTGTGTGCATGTCTCTCTGTCTGTGTTTCTCCCTCCTTCCTCCTTTCTTATTATGGTTTTTTATTGAATGCACCAGATACGAGAATATAAGAATATAATAGTACAGCAGTAAGTAGTAAGTTGACCACCCAAGGGACTATAACAAACTGGCCATTATACAGAGGTGGTCAACATAAGGAACTAGGCCCACTTGTACTGAAACATACATGTGGTGCATGTTCAGACTAAAAGTTATGTCAATTTAAGGAGGTAGTCAACTATGGAGGTTTTGCTACATGTAGTTCTTTAGTTTTAATATAGTTAAACCATATTTAAGAACCACATTTAAGTTTTAGGGAAATTAATGAAATGTAGATACGTCAGTAGACTTATCAGTCTACCAATCCATGTATCAGATAAGACGTTTCTGTCTTGGACAGCTCTTTACAACTAGGATATATGTGGATTGGTAACTCTGTAAATCTAACAAATATTCAAAAGGGTCCCACATTATTAAAATAAATCGCCTTGTTTAATAATATTTATTTGTACATTAAAATATGAATGATATTTAAATGCATTAAGCAAAGAAGTTTTAAAATGGAACACAGAGTGTTCAACGTGTGAAAAAAGAGATTATACATGTATTTTTGAAAAACATATTTACTGTTATTATAGAATGTGAATGCCATCAATCAATATATTTCCATTATTCTCAGTGTTATAAATTAATTTTAAATCAGTAATTATGTGTCATTAGAACACATTAAACCTTGCTATGTTTTAATCTGTTTCTCCTAACCAATTTTTAGATGCTCTGTTTTGTAAAACTTGCAAAAATCAAGAAAAAAATTTACACCTCTAGAGCTCCTTCACACATTATTTTCCTTACCTATATTCTGTGAAAACTACCACAGCTTCACAACTTAAAATACTTCTAATAAAACTTGTTTCTATTCTTCGAAAATTAGTTAAGTGTTTTACCTTTTGTTTTTCTTCACACATCAGCAGTCTTGTTCCAATTCAGTAACAAGAAGCACAACTTTGCATTTTGAAAATGCTGTTCACCTTAAAACTTCTCTTACACAAGAGCTGGAAAAAAATGGGACATTTCTCCTTTTTCTAATGCTATGAAGGAGTGATTTTACAAACACATTAATTATCTCATATAAAAATGATAGGGGATAGGAATGATGCTATGTAAATTATATTGAAAATATTGATATTTTTCATCAAATTGAAGAATTATATGGTGTAACACATGAGTCAGTACATCTATTATTATTTAGATTGCATTTTTTGTCACTGATTTACGTCTTGTGGGACTCAGATTACTCCCTGAAATATCATGATCTGTTTTTGTTTCCAGTCATGAAGCAATAATTTATATAAAATATTCAAGCTGACTTGTACATAAACTAATTGACAGATGTAGGCATTATCATTTGGGGATTAATCATGGTGCGAGTACATTCAAGTACATTTTGGATAAGTCTAAGATGGATATGAAGAAAACATTTCCACTACTTTTTTCTCACTATTACCTCATATTTTATATTTAAAAAATGCCAAACCCCAGTACTCTTTTCTCTTATAAGTAAATATGTCCAGATAAGCAGATACATGAAGATTAACTACAATTAGAAGCATTTTTAGGAGATAAACTATTTCCAATTTGCATTACCATCAAAAAATAACCAAACCACCATTGTTTCTTACATTAAAATGCTGGGACCATGTTGCACTCATTTCCAAGATCTAAATTAAAAAGTGATCTGTATTTTTGCACGAAATCAGTATAAAATGTGATCTTGTCCAAAAAAGTAGTACAGCAATCTGAATCTTGACACAACATTGAAGTCAATGCATCCTGAATATTATTGGATATTTTTGGTCACTCCTGCAGGTAATGACTTATTTAGAGAAGCTTCCTATTCTGAAGTTATTACTGAGATAAGAGGAAAAACTTTATTGTCATTTTATACTTATCAATAAGAAAACACAGTTTTCTGGAGGCTCTTTTAGTGGGTGGTCAAATATTCATAAAATCATCATAGAAATTGTTCTTACTTGTATGTTTCAGCATCCCTAAATCCAGCCAGAGTGGATTTTTATGGATTCATGGAATCACCTATGTGAGCAGCACCTTTATTTACTATTTAGCTATTTCTCTAAATATTTGGAACCTAATTATTTGAGACAAACGAGAGCAAAAGGCAACTTCCTTAGGAACACAAAAGGTGAGACCACAGAAATGAGTATCTATTATATATTAGTTCATTCATTCATTCAATAAATATTTATTGCACACTTGATATGCATTGGATACTAGTCTAATTGCTAGAAATTTATCAGTGATTAAAACTGACAAAGTTTCTGTCCTTATGTTGCTCATAACCATTATTTTTCTAAAGATGAGATTAGAATATTTATATCACTTAGAATTAATAATCCATTCTCTCAACCTCTTCTCATTTTTAATGGAGATTGTTATATAAGAAAAATCCAGAACAAAATGCAACAAAACATGAAAACAGTTAATTCAGCCAATTTCTGGATTGGTCTTTATGATTAAATAATAATTGCATTTGTAATTACTTCGCTAATCATTATTGAACACAGTGGTATCTTGTTTCATGGAAAAAAATTCTTCTTATTGCTGTATATTTTCCTCTATGCAGTGGAATTGCTGCTTCTTCCTTCATGCAGTGGAATTTGCATGCTTCTCTCTTCTAAGAGGTAATCTCTTTTTCCACTGCCTTTAACCTAGACTATTCTTGTGAACATTTCAAAGTGATATGTGAACTCCAGAGCCAGGGCTTCATTTGGCTTATAAACACCACTTTCACCCTCTGGGAGCATTATTTGGAAATCTCCATGTTAAGAAGCCCAGATGGAAAATGACCAGGAGAGGGAGACCCAGTATCCTGGCTGGGCCCATCCTCCAGTTTATCCACTGGTTTAGTTAACAAACTGCCTATAAATTATTGTTGTGTTTAAAGCCACTAAATTTGAGTGTGGTGTGGCATAGAGAAACAGAAAAAAGCTGCAAAACCTTTTAAATATTGGACCTTGCGCTAAACCCACATATACAAAAGTCAGCCAAAGCTCTGACTATAATCTCTACAATATGGTGAGAAATAATTAATTCTTTAAAGATTCACACAAGTATTGTGAAATTGATATGGTAATATGTGAAAGGAAGAAAACTAGAGCTATTTCATGAGAGGGTATAATCACTGGGAAGGAAGCATATTTCTGGCATAGGTGATTATAAGTGCAAAGACCCTGTGGTAGAAAGGAGCACATATCAGAAACCAACAGAAAAGCAGCTAGTGAGGCTGGAATAGAAAGTCAGCTCACTGGGAGATAAGATTGTGTTAGTTGGGTAGGGCCAGATATTTATTAAGAGCTGTATAGCATATTTGCCTTATAAATAATACCATTAATGACAGTGCTTATATGGAAAAATACATGGGAAATCTGTATCTCTTTGCATATGTGCATTTTATCTATTTGATGCAATTATTTGCTGCAAGAGCATTCAGAAAATGACAGGAAAACACGCTGCAAAGGATCATCAGACGCAGTGCTTAGATTTCATTAGTAAACCTTCTTTTGTATCCAAGCCCTCAGAGATGAAACTAAGTAACCCAAATAAATCTAATAATAAAAATGAATTAGAGAAATATGATCTTTGGTAATAGTGGTTGTATTTGTCTTTCAATTGAACAATTAGACTTTACCTAGAAGAAAAGAAATATGATACTGCAGTTAAATACAGCATATAACCAGGCAAATCAACTTGTGCCTATTGTACAGGTTAAGCCTGTACTATGTGGTCATCAACTATTTTAATTCAGGATAGAACAGAGTATGCAAAAATTTGAAGGGCTAATGAAATCTTTTAAACTCTCTATTATTGTTCTCATGAAAGAAAGCTGTCAGGAGAAAAAAATAACAGCAAATTACTTCCAGTGAGATAACAACTAATAAAATATATTTGTTGGAAATAGTCTTGCTTTCCTCTAATCTCTGAAAATATAGACATAGCAATTAACAATCCTGAAGTCCACTTCATTTGCCCACTATACTCATAATAAAATGATTGGTCACAGTACTGACAAGTCACTAAAATGAGGAGGCATTTTGGGGGATAGCTGGTCTAGGTGATAACCCCTTAAAACAAGCTAGAAAAAAAGGAAGAAAGAAGGAAAGGAAAAGAAAAGAAATTCTGTATTCTTTTTGTTACATTCAATCGTCACAATAGAGTAATTTTCTCTCATCATCCATAAATCTATCATCTTGCTAATACTTAGGTAAAATCATTTTCATTGTAGCACATAATATATATTAATAAGCTACTGGACTTTTTCTAATATTCTACTTTCCTTTCCACTTTAGATTTAACAATCATATAATAATCACTGTTCTGCTTGCGAATGAATCATATGCAATAGTAAGGAAATAGCTGAGAGGAGATGCCGCCCATGAGAGATTTAATCATAGGAAATGGCTGACTTTTTATTTCCAATAACCATCTGCACTCATGGTAAATCAGGTGCTAATGAAGCTCAGGCCCAGACTGCACAGGAGCATAAATCTCAAGAACCAAAAGTCGTAGAGCAACAGACCTCAGAAAAACAGAATTTTCTAAGGAAATACACCAAGATTATCATATAGAAGGTCACCATCTGCAAATGTGTCACATAAATGAATATATTTGGTAGTCCTAATACCACTTTATGACACTGGCTGTAAACACCAAGTCTCTACTTTTCTTTTGAAACTTATTACTTTCAAATATTGTGATCATTTGTGGTTTTATATCTCCTTCTAGACAGTCAACATCTTGAGGGTAGGGGCTCTCCATTTCAGTTTAATATATCACCTCCATAGTGCTCTGCACATATTAAGTACTTGCTATTTGGAGAATGAATAATGGAAATAAAATTATAATTGTGGAATTCTACTTTTAGAGCAGAGAAGTACTGCAGAATCCTCCCCCTCAAGTGCATGAGGAAGCCAGGTCTAAGTTGAATAGAATTTGGACCAGACATAGAATTAGATTCAAGTAGTATCTTCTGATATTTAATCAAAATTTGTAAATCTTCTAAAAGTTTTTGCCTGTCAGTCATCATAATCCTTAACTGAATGTCTTGTTCAATCACTGTTGAGGTGATACACATAATAAGAATCAGGACAGAGTTAGAAGGAAAGAGGTAAGCCAAGAACTACATCTTAAAGTCAAATCCTGTAACAAAAAGTGATTTAAAGATTAAATATTACAACTTGACAAAAATTTACCTTTATCTATATGCTGGTGTAAAACATGGGCCACATTTACGCTTGTGGTTATTAATAACTATTTTCTTAACCATATGAAAAATACAAAAGCAAAGACCTGAAATCCTAGGTAAAGTTGGAGTCTGGAATGTCTATGAACACTTACAGCTGCCTAAGTTTCATACCATCTGCAGTCTTATTTGACCTCCTATTCTCCACTTATCTCCATGTATGCAGAAATCCTAAGGAAGTGCTTAAAAGTCTTGTCCCTCACTTTTAAAAAAATATTAAAATTATAAATTCAAAAAAATAAATCTAGCTTCCAGAGCCAATTTGTCCACAAATAGCTTATGACTTGCACGAGGTGAATATTTAGAGCAGTAGATTTTAGCTTGATAAGAGCCATGAACCTTATTTCCTAAAATACACACACAACATAAATGTGCAGGATTTTATCTAAAATTACAGTAGCATCATCATCTTGAAATCTATTCATAGGTCACATACTATGTAAGCCCAGGTCCAAAATTCTGATTATAGATAGCTGTATATGCAAGCCAGGAGATTAGCCAGCATCTTAAGCGGTAGGCATCACACATGACGGACCTTGATAATATGTTATTTTTTATTTCTTATTCACAGTTAATTGATACCAGAATTTATCATGCTAGGTCACAAATACCATTTGCAATCCTTGGTTCCATATAGCTACATGAAATTCATATGAAACAAAATAAACAGAATGAAAATTCTTTTCACTTAAAACTGAGAAGATAGGCAAGTTTCACCATTCAATATATGGGGAATCCCAAAAGTCTCCATACCTAGGAAAAATGTGAAGTTTTAGCTAAATGTGCATTTAATTTACAAAATATTCTCTATGTGTTGGCTACCTCTTTGTAAAATTTTGTAATGACTTCTTTGCAAAAAAGCAATATTTTCTAAATAAAAGTAATTTAGCTACAATTTTCCCACTTTTCCCAAGGAATGAAGACTTTTGAGACACCCTGTATATTTGTGGGCATGGTCTCTATAATTGTATTCAGATGACGTTATGCAGTACTAATAAGTATTCACAAAACCAGAGTTGCTCACATTTGATGAGTTGAATTCAACCTTTGGAAGCCAGTTAGTCCATATTCCTGCCTCAAGCAAATTTACATCACTGTATCTCAAATGCAGGGGCCTTTGACCTATGAGAACCTAATTTGCTATTAGGGAGAGGAATATCTGTACATGTGTCATTCAATCTATTATTTTCACATTGACTGCTTTCTTTATTTCATTTATGTTAATGCATTGCAAATAATTGATCAGTCTTTGGTTCATAATACAAATAGTTGTACTTAAAGCCAAATTCAGGCTGTTAGGATTCAATGGATGATATTAACTGGGAAGGAGAATTAATGCCATCTAGTATTATAATTAGGGATACTTTTAAAACACCAAATTCATGTTAAAAATACATGATAGTAAAAGAATTTTTAGATTTGAACTTAATGTTTTCCTTAATGATTTCCTGTAGAAAAGAACATACTTTCATAATTATGTTCTTTATTGTGTTAAAATTATCAAAAACTTATTAAAACAATGTGAAAGAAATACATTCTGTGATATAGTTTATAAGGTGAGTGCAGATGACCTTGACTTACACGGTTCCATATATGATTTTCCTACCATACTTTAGGTTGTGACTTCTGATCCCTCCCCTGGCTACTAACACGTCTCTCTCACAGCCCCAGGAAGACACACTCTCTTGGGGATAAACCACTGACGCTCTACATTACACTGCACTGCCAGAAGGTTTTGCCCAACTCTAGGCAAAGGGAAGTGTCCTGAGCAGTTTAAGGTAGGCTAGGCTAAGCTAGGGTGTTCATGTGATATTAGAAGTATTAAATGTATTTTTGATTTTAGATATTTTCAATTACAATCAGCTTATTGTGAACTGAACCTCATGGGTTGAGGAGCATCTGTAGATCTTAATTTGTGGTGACAAGTAGCAGATAAGTGAGAGAAACACGTGGCAAAGCACTGCTGTCATCAGTATCTGCACCATTCTTACTTGGCTTCAGCTTGTTTTGTGATAACTTTACCACTATAAGAGATGTGTAACAGGAAGAATTATGAATAATGATGATTTCCTAGAGCAATTAGTAGGTACTAAACATAAATTGCATTTACATGTTTACATACTTATACGTATACATACTTATAACATATGTATTACACATACATACTTATATAAGTATTATAAAAGGCTATATTTTTCAAAGTTTTTTGCTCTGAAGGATTGATTCAAGTCTATCCACTGAATCTTCCCATTTGGCTTTGTCCTTGTCTACTCTTACTACTTTGGTTCAAGTCATTGACATTGTTTACTTTGATTATTGCATCAGTGCAATTAAAAAATATTTCCACTCTTTCCCTTCTGGGAGCAAGGAGGGATTTTTTTTCTCATCCCCTTTGTGGGGAAGAGATGGGACCATGTGTCTACTTCTTAATGATAATGTGTTAGGAAACATAATGTGGGTCATTTCAAGACTGGAGCATTTAATTGCTTACATGAGAGTCTCAGGAATTCTCTTTCCTTCTTGCACATTGAATGGCAAGGTTTAAGTGGAGGCTGCCCAGCTGACTTGGTCAGAATACAACCTTGATCAAATAGAACCTCCTGGCAATATGGCGTGGGAATAGGTGACAGCAAATGCAATCAGAAAGTATTCTATTGGTGAAGAGGTATATTGAGCCCTGCCTGGTTAACCTCTAGCCAGGTGATTAGAGAATTAGGAGATGCTCAAATCAGCATCTCATGTGTGGTTATCAAACCTTTATGAAATGGAGTTTGCAAGTTCACCAGATAGGCAGGATAAATCACTGTTAATCATGGATGTCCTTGTGAGGCTGGATTGTGAAGGCTATCTATGAAAGATGTTTTAGAGTCCACCAGATCTTCTATGTGTCTCTCAGTGGTAATACAGTGATTAAAGGTGATCTGGAGAAAGGAACAGGTATCTCAGTCAGGGATTGCATTTGCAAATGACTACAGGATCCAGATGTGGTAAATGTACATGGGGATCTTGCTTTTGCCCATAGTGGTCTTATACTTCTGACCTCAAGCAATCGTCCCGCCTCAGCCTCCCAAAGTGTTAGGTGTTATAAAGGTCTTCAGTCTCAGTTCAACTTCCCAGCTCATTCACCGAAGATTGCAGACTTGTGTCAGTGTCAAACAGAGACCAGATGAAAACAAGACAGAACCACTTAGCCCGACCATATCAAAAAGGTCCCCAGTTTCTCAGGCTGTAGCACTGTATGGGTCCTCAACAAAGCTCCAGGGGAAAAGTCAAATGGTGTAAATAATCATGGGGAGGAATCAGTGGAAAAACTCTGGTAACATGAATAACTGGAATAGATCAACCCCCCCAAGGAAAGACATGGCAGATGTAACTGAAAATCCCATTAATAAAAACAGCTCAGATGTCAGAAATTGAATTCAGAATTTAGATTGCAAACAAGATTAATAGAATGGAGGAAAATTTGGAATTAGAAATTCAAAGAGCAATTCAAAAGTTGACTCAAGAATTTAATGAATTTAAAGACAAAAACACCAAAAATTTTGATGCACTGAAGCAAGAATTTGCAGCCCTCAAAGATCTGAAAAATACAGTAGAATCCCTCAGTAACAGAGTGGAGCAAGCAGAAGAAAGGATTTCTGACATTGAAGACAAAGCTCTTGAACACTCCCAAACTCTCAAATAGGAAGAGAAGTGGAGAGCAAAAACAGATCATTCTCTCAGAGAGCTCTGGGATAATTCAAAGAAGGTTAATATCCGCCTCATTGGAATCCCTGAAAGTGATGAAGTGGCCTTGCAAGGCACAGAGGCCCTTCTCCATGAAATTATGAAAGAGAATTTTCCAGACTTGCCAAGAGATTCTGAAATACAGATAGCAGACAGTTTCAGAACCCCAGCACAACACAATCCAAATCAGACATCCCCCAGGCATATCATAAGTAACTTTGCTAGTGTTAATATGAAAGAAAAAAATTCTGAAAGCAGCCAGACGTAGGAAATCCATAACCTACAAAGTGAAGAATATTAGAATGACTGCAGATCTCTCTGATGAAACTTCTCAAGCCAGAAGAGGATGGTCATCAACTTTTAATCTCCTAAAACAAAATAACTTTCAACCCCAGATTCTGTATCCAGTTAAACTGAGTATCATTTATGATGGAGAAATTAAATACTTTAATGACATTTATATGTTGAAGAAATTTGCCATAATCAAACCAGCTCTTCAGGATATTCTCAGATCTATCCTCCATAATGAACAGCCCAATCCTCCACCAGAAAAATAAACTCACTCAGAAACATTTGATCAACCTCCAATTTCCACAGTGGTGAAAGAATTAAAATTGTCCATTGGACATTCAAAAAACTTGATACCCAAAATTTTACCAGACTTATCAATATTCTCCATTAATGTGAATGGCTTAAACTGTCCTCTAAACAGGCACAGGTTAGCTGACTGGATACAAAAACTTAGGCTAGATACTTGCTGCATACAAGATTCACATCTTAGCTTAAAAGATAAATATAGATACAGGATGAAAGGATGGTTCTCCATATTTCAGGCAAATGGTAGCCAGAAAAAATCAGGCATTGCAATTTTATTTGCAGAAACAATAGGCTTTAAACTAACAAAAATAAGGAAGAATAAGAATGGTCACTTCATATTTGTTAAGGGTAATACTCAAGATGATGAGATTTCAACTATTAATATCTATGCACCCAACAAGAATGTGCCTCAATTTATAAGAGAATCTCTAACAGACATGAGCAACTTGATTTCCTCCAGCTCCATAATAGTTGGAGATTTCAACACTCCTTTGGCAGTGTTGGATCCGTCCTCCAATAAGAAGCTAAGCAAAGAAATTTTAGATTTAAACCTAACCATCCAACATTTGGATTTAGCAGACATCTACAGAACATTTTGTCCCTCAAAAAACTAAATACACACACTTCTCATTAGCTCACGGAACATACTCCAAAATCGATCACATCTTAGGTCACAAGTCTAACCTCAGTAAATTTAAAGGAATAGAAATTATTCCTTGCATTCTCTCGGATCACCATGGAATAAAAGTTGAGCTCAGTAACAACAGGAACCTGCATACTCATACAAAAACATGAAAGTTAAATAACCTAATGCTGAATGATAGCTGGGGAAGAGATTAGATCAAGAAGGAAATTGCCAAATTTTCGGAACACAATGACAATGAAGACAGGAATTATCAGAACCTCTGGGATACCGCAAAGGAATTACTAAGAGGGAAATTTATAGCACTGCAAGCCTTCCTCAAGAGAATGGAAAGAGAGGAAGTTAACAACTTAATGGGATATCTCAAGCAACTGGAAGAGGAAGAACATTCCAACTCCAAACCCAGTAGAAGAAAAGAAATAACCAAATTAGAGCAGATTTAAATTAAATTGAAAACAAAAGAATTATACAACAGATCAATAAATCAAAAAGATAGTTTTTTGAAAAGGTCAACAAAATAGATAAACCTTAGGCTAGCCTAACCAGGCAAAAAAGAGTAACATCTCTAATTTCATCAATCAGAAACTACAAAGACAAAATAACAAACTCCTCAGAAATTCAAAATATCCTTAATGAATATTACAAGAAACTATTCTCAGAAATATGAAAATCTGAAGGAAACTGACCAATACTTAGAAGCATGTCACCTTCCAAGACTTAGCCAGAATCAAGTGGAAATGTTGAACAGGCACATATCAAGTTCTGAAATAGCATCAACCATACAAAATTTCCCTAAAAAGAAAAGCTCGGTACCAGATGGTTTCACATCAGAATTCTACCAAACCTTTAAAGAGGAACTACTACCTATATTACTCAATGTGTTTGAAAATGTAGAAAAAGAAGAAAAACTACCCAACACGTTTTATGAAGCAAACATCACCCGATCCCCAAACCAGGAAAAGACCCAACAAG
>CAUYPK010114824.1:0-14930 GCA_963574355.1 Loris lydekkerianus
AGCAACGACTCAGCAAGGCCCGGCCTGAAACTGCCTCTACCTAGATACAGCCAATGTGGTACCATGCCACTGGCCCGACCCTGTCACTCACCTCTTCCCCCGCCTTCTTTCTCTGCCCCTTCTCCACAATAAAAAAATAAAAAAATAAAAAAATAAAAAAAAAAAATAAAAAAAAAAAAAGGTGACTTTTTAAAAAATAAAAAAAAAAAAAAAAAAAAAAAGAAAAGAAAAAACTGAATTCACAGTGAAACTGCAGAATTAGTTATGTTAGTGAAGAGGAAAGTTTGAAGAGTAAAATGATAAAGTTATTGGATGCTAGAGTGATGAAGGAAGGTATCACTGAGAAAAATTTATTGGGCACCATAATAAAGACACTACTGAGCTAAGTGCTGTAAATCAAATTCAATACAAAATACAGACTATTCTTTCATGATGGCAATAAAGAAGAGGAGCTAGTCAGTGCAGATGTTGGGAATGATAGCATTTTCAAAGACATCCATTACAGTGGGAGAGGCTTACGTGTATTTACATAATCAAAGGAGAAAATTTTCCAGAATGGGAAGGATGAATAAGGCTCTTGTCTGCTGGGTGAGATTAAGGGGAGACAATTGCTGGGAATAGGTCTAAGAAACCCTAGTCCTTTGTAACCAAAAGGAAGGAGAAAATAATAAATAAAAGTGTAGATGCATTTCAATATTTAAATACAAAGTTGAGAAAGTTCCTATCCAGTGTTTTGTTATTCTATAAAGCAAGAGGAAAGATAATCTCCTGAAATTGGTTTCCATCTAAATTTTAACCTACTACTTTTCTTTTGAAATATAAACACAAAAACCTCCTTAGCTTTTTGTAAAGTGAAAGCCCTAGCTTTTTTTTACGTGTCCATTTAGATTTTGCCTCTATATATTTAAAAGAACTTGAAAAATGAAAAACCACTAGGCTAACACACAGGTGAGTGAAATTTAGCCCAAGGCTCTCTGAAGCACTGACTGCCTTACTACAAGCAGAAGCTTAAACAGTCTTGTCCTTCTTTTCTTTATTGTAAAATAGGGGCCGGGAAGAATGCTGTATATAAGGCATTGTATAAAACAACATATCTTTGGCCTAAATTCATTTTTGCACTTGAACCGGATTGATCGTAACCGTCATTATACACAGCCTTGCCAACTATGGGGCAGTGATACACATAGCTTGCAGTCTTGTTTAGCCACGTATTTCCATGTGAGGGATTCTGATTTATAGGACTTAATATCTACCAATGCTTACTCAAAGTTAAATAGAATTTAAGAAAGGACAAAGCTTTCCCTCAGACTTAATTATATACTATTGAAAAACACCACAAAAAATAACGAACGCAGCAAGGATCATGTCACTTCTCACGTTATTATAATTGTGAGATAATGGAAAAGTCAAGATGCAGGAAGAGCGCACTATCTCTCATGGAGGTCAAAGCATACGAGACACAATTCTCATTTTGCTGCACATTATACAATGCATGCATGCACATATCAATCCTGTGCCATATTTGAGGAGAGAAAAAAAAATTCCAAAGGTAAAGTATTGAGACTTGTATACTGTTGTGCAAAATTAATTTTCATTTTAGCTCATTGAAAGATTTTTTTCATTCATTTACTATCTTAAGAGGCAACAAAAGCTGCACAGTGTTCACTCAGGAGGAAAAAAACAGAAAATAGGATAAAAGGAAGATGCTTTTTTCTCATTTTGATTTCTTTCATGTCAGAACAGAACAGAACAGAAAAGTAAGTTACTGTCTCAAAATGTGTTTTCTAATAGTGTTCTACTAGAAAATACCTTCGGTTGCTGTAAAGTGTAAGTCCTAGATTAGTAAGAATTCCATAGCAATTGGCTGACAAATCCTCTTGATAATGGTATTCTCACTTTATATTTCCATATAAATAATTCCAGCATCTTCTCTAGATGTATTTGTTTCTGGAGAGTGTTTTTGTAGACACAAAATTATGAGACAAGTAAGTGAGCAGAGAGATAAACAGACTAAACTTTAATTTGTATTGTTTTATATGAATTGAGGTGGCCAGGCCTACTTCGATATCACTGAGCCAGTGTATTTTCCTAGTACTTTAATCATCATTTTCTTACACATCATTTCTGTGAATTTAGAAGTGATCATCACATTGTAAATGTAAATCTGAATGGAGTTGGGAATAAGAAGAAAATGTTAACTTTAAATAAGATAGAGAGGAAATGCCAAGAAATTGACCATGCCAGTGCTGACCCCTGTCTGCACAAATCTGCAGAGCAATTACCAGCAGGTCCATTGTCTAAGCAGATGTTGGTCTCACCTGGCATGAAGCAACCTCACCCCCAGCTGTCCTAACTAATAGTCTTGGAATTGCTCCATTTTTTTAGGTTTGGAAAGGAGGAAAAGTATTTTCCTCTCCAAAGTACTGAAAATGGGAAGATAAAATATTTCAAAAATTTCAGTCCTCCTCCTATTCTGCTGATTACTCATGACCCTGAAGATTTTTTCTAACCCTTCTCATGTACACTAAGGGTCCATAGTGGTCTAAGAGGTAGGGGCACGTGGGGGCAATGGTTTAGAGTTGCACACGTATTCTAAAGGCTTCTTTAACAATGTGCAAAAAGACAAAAAACATGATTCTTTATAATGTGTGATGTGGGCCATTCTCGCTGGGGTTAAATGGTATCTCAGGGTTGTTTTGATTTGCATTTCTCTAATAGATAGGGATGATAAACATTTTTTCATATGTTTATTAGCCATTCGGCTGTCTTCTTTAGAGAAGGTTCTATTCATGTCTCTTGCCCATTGATATATGGGATTGTTGGCTTTTTTCATGTGGATTAATTTGAGTTCTCTATAGATCTTAGTTACCAAGCTTTTGTAAGAGCCGTGATTTTTATATTTCTAAATTAGTCACAGGAAATTAGAATTAAGACCTTACATGATATGTTCCCGGACATATAAATGAATCCTTGCAATATTGTAATTTAATTTTGACCTTAAAATAATGTGTCAATAGACGCGATCCCATTGTTCTTCTTGATTTTGTAAACTTATTTACTTTGAGGCTTTTCTCATAAGCTGGCAATGCACTCCTGTTGAGAAATGCTCTGAATAAGTTGCCTGAGGAAGTACTTAGTTGTATTGAATAATATGTCAGTGCCAGCTATCTCTTATAAGAAACTTGATTTCTTTAGGAAATGTGTTCATTTGTGTGGCTTTTAGATAAATCATTTTGGAGAATGGTGAGGAGGCATTTCAGCTCTTTTTCTTTGCTTTTGTAAAAAGTAATATTAGCACTGCCACAATTTCACTGGGAACTCTAGATGAACCAGAGTTGCAGAGGTTACTGAAAATACACTCTAAATCCCTCCTAAAGCACAGGGGAAAACTGGAGACCAATAAAACATCCAATAAAGTATGAAACAATTAATTTCTAAACGAATTAACCAATACCAAAAGAGGAATAACTAAAACTAAAATACACATTTTGAGTGCAAATAAACTACTTAAAGAGTCTAGAAAACACACTGACCTTACAGCCATTCTCAACTACATTTCCTCCAACAAAATCAGAAACAAATACCCAAGCACATCCACCAGAGAACAGAATGAGGGGACAGGTGATTTTATCGACACTAGCAGAGCACTTGAAATCAACCTCAGATGAAACCATTGATATTATGGATTTAATGAGGTGAAATTAGTACTAGAGTTAAATGAATTATACAACTAACAATTAAATTAACAATAAATTATTAATTTTCCATAGACTGTTCATTATATTGATATGCAAATTGATTTTGTCAATGTTAATCTTTGAAATAGAAGACAGGAAGAGGCAAATTGTAGTAATATAAAAAATAGCCATCCAGAAAAATTAACCAATAGGTAATAGATATTTATGGAGCAGAAAAAAAAGAAATAAACCTCATGATAGTTAAAATTAATATCAAAACTAGAACAAAAGAAAAAGAAAAAAATAAAATTTCACTAAATGAAGTTCAAATTTTAGATGTCAAATATCTTAATCCCTTTCATTGCAGACTGGCGATGTTTCCCCTGATATATCATTTTTAAAATCCTAGTTGTGCTCCTTTGAAATTCATGAGGGTCCAAGCCTTCAGATAATATCTCCTCCAACAATTTCTCCTAGATAACCCATTTATATTCTTGGCTTCTTCTGAGATTATTGATTGAATTTAGGAATCATATATGTTATATTCTTATAAAGCTTGTCCAGGTAGCTTATTTTTTGCTATCTGGAGATGTTGAGAAGTTCCCAAATAGAATTCTGTTTTTTGTTTGTTTGTTTGTTTGGGGGTTTTTTTGTTTTTTGTTAAAAGGTTCTTCCTAATTATTTTTTCCTTTCTTTTCATGTTTTACTATAAGCTGTGAGGAGACAATAAGGTCATATCTTTCATAATTTGCTTATAAAAAAGTCTTCACAGATCAATGTCTACAATATCTGCTTTTCACCCAATGGTAGAACACAATTCAGGCCATGGCCTAACACATTTCTCGTTTCTACAGAAACCTTCACTAGAAGCATTTTTAACATCCATATTTCTAGCAATATTCTATTTATGACAATGAAAGTGGTTTCTATATGGTAACCACATTCTGTACTGTTTTTACTTCTATTTAAGACCCCATGATAATTGCCTTTAATATTCTGTATCTCTAGCAATAATCTCCTCAAGGAAATCTACCTTTTTTTCTAGTATGTGTCTCAGCTAGCCTCTGTTCATTGCACACAATTCCAAAGTCACTTCCACATTGTTCAGGTATTTGTTAAAGCATTTCCCACTCTTTGGTAGCTAAATTAGTTTCAGTCAGAATGTTCTAGAGAAACACAACATATACATATATGTACAAGTATATATATATACACACACATATATGATAAAATGGTTGTTAATGTTTTCAGAAATAATGCATTAAAACACCAGCAATATTCCAAACAACGTGTGCATATTTATCTTTTATCAGTTCATTCATTGTTGTGTGATTAATCTTTGTTTTAATTGATCTGGAGTTAGCATTATTATGAACCTATTTTCTTCTCTACTAGAAATCCTGATTCAGTCCACTGGTATGGGGAATATTTGAAATGGATAATTTTCAATAGTGACCATGTGGTGAGAGCACATTACAAGAATAAGGCAACTGCTACACAATTTGTTCATTTTTGTGACATGCAAAATAATATCAAAGTCAAGCCAAAAAGTTTTGAATAAAATAGCTTTGAAAATAATAATTCTAGGCCAGGCACATTGGCTCATGCCTGTAATCCTAGTACTCTGGGAGTACAAAGTGGGTGGATCACTTGAGCGATCCAGACCAGCCTGAGCAAGAGCAAGACTCCGTCTCTAAAAATAGAAAAAACTGAGGCAAGTGGATCACTTGAGCCCAAGTGTTGGAGGTTGCTATGAGCTATGATTACACCATGGCACTCTACCCAAGGCATCTGTCTCAAATAAATAAATAATAATAATTCACTCTAATTTCAAAAAATAGCATCTATTACATGTAATTTATAAAATGCATAATATTTGCAGGAAAAACTTCAGATAATAAGCTGACATAATATTCTGTTATATTAAACATTTATTTAGAATATAGTAATAATTTATTAATTATATCTAGCAAAGAGGTTCAGTAATTCTAGAACAGGCCTAAATGTCTATATATTTTAAAAACTTCCCAGGTTAGTGGTGTAAATCTTTCCTTGAAAAACTATAAAAACTGTCCAAGAAGATGCTAAATTCAAAGTAAAGAAGTACAATTACAACCAAGTTAACAAAAACAATAGAAATTATGCCTGACAACACTCTTTATGTTGTCAAATAATAGGCCAAGCAGCGTCAGGACTTTGACAAATATGATCACATCACAGAAGCAAAGTCATTGACAAATCCCTAGGAATTTCCATATAGCATAAACATTTTTAAAGCATTTACCTAAATAATTTTTACCTATACTAGTGGAACATAGGGAAGAAGAGTATCTCTTCTAATTTGATATTTATTATGCAACTTGCTAATAGTAACATTGCAAATAAACTTCATTATTTCTAGCACATTATCTTTTTAAAGTATGAAAGAACAAATGCCTTGTGATTTTCCAGAGGCCCTCTGGGAAATATAAAAGACAGTTATACGTACAAAACATATCATTAGGTTTTGATTTTTAGAAGGCAAAACATCAGAGTTGAACACTCAATTGAGATACAATCATAGTTTACTGAAAAATAATAAATGGCCGTCTAGTTAACCAATTAACAATGGACGCTTTTATAGTAAACACAAGAGTTAATATAGTTTTGAAAAATATTTGCTCTTTTTATATTAACAGACTATTTTCTTAAATATCAGAAAAATAATATATCTTACATATAAGGTATAAAATTATTTTGATAAAATAAGAACTGCTGCCTAAGCAGACTATAACAGAGGTAAAAATTAAATCTTGCAACTTCTTTTTCTTTTCTTTCTTTTTTTTTTTTTAATTTTGCAATTTTTGTCTGGGGTCACACTTGAACCTGCCACTCCCAGTATATGAGGCTGGCGCCCTACTCCTTTGAGCATTAGGCACTGCCCCAAATCTTGCAACTTCTTATTAACAGAAGAACATTTATCAAAAAAATTTTGTCATTTTCATAGATAGAAAATCAAACTTTTTTCCATGGCTGGTCTCAAACTGTTGGCCCCAAGTGATTCTCCTGCCTCACAATGTGCTGGGATAACAGACATAAATCACAGCTCCCAGCCATAAAGCTGTTTGAAAATCTTATAAATAAATACATCAGACCTTAGCTTTCATAAAGGCAAATACAATTCCCTTTCCATGAACATTTTACAATGTTGGATATCCATAAATGTTCCTTACAGTGAAAATTCTCAAAGGAGCAAAAATTAGCACATAAGTTAACAGATTCAAATATATATATCTTATAATTAGAATATGAAATAAGAAATAAAATATATAAATCTAAAATTATGCTTAGTAGTTGATGTTTAACATTGTCTTAGAAATAACCCAGATATCTAGTGAATATCCATATATTAATTCAAAATAGTGCCAGTCCAAGGTTTTAAATTACCTAGAAATTATTGTCAAACCGATAAAGTGCAAAACATTATAGTTGAAGCAACTAAGGTGCTGGTGGACAGATAAATTACTAAGCAAAATGTAGTATATTCATACAAGGGAGAATTATTAATATTAAAAAGGAAAAAAAATTCTGACATGAGCTACAACATAAGTTCACCATGAGTATATTATGTTAAGTGGAATAGGTTAGTCACAAAAGAACAAATAAATAAATACTGTGTGATTCTACTTAGATTAGGGACCTAGAGTAGTCAGATCCATCAGAGTTAGAAAGTAGAATGGTTGCCATAGGCTAGAGAGAAGGGATTGGGGAGTTACTTCCAGTGTCACAGTTCTAGTTTCACAAGATAGAAAAAGAGTTCTTGAGATGCCTGGTAATGGCTGATTTATAACAATGTGAATGTACTTAATGCCATTGAACTGTAAAAATGTTTAAGATGCTAAATTTTGTTCTGTACGCTTTAGTGCCATTAAAAAACAATTATAGCCTTTATAAAAAAGTGACATAATTATTGTTGAAATAAAATATATTAAAATAATGACGCAATTGGGTAAAACACAATTTTTTTCATACTCCCAAACATTTTGTACAAATAATGGCAGTTTATACAATTCAAAAAACAGATTGAATTTAGAAAACATGTACACATATACACATGTAGGAAAAGGTCTATGGCTACATTATACTTAATACAGATAAGTCAGAGAAGAGTCACTCAGTAGAGGGGATAAAATTCCTCACTGATCTTAGATCAAAATGGAAAGAAACAGAATAACATAAAGGATTAGCAAGTCAGATACTCTACCCTCTTTTACTCAAAAGACATGGTCTTTATAATCCATTAACTGTAAACAGAGGTCTTCAAATGGTCAGAACATAAAACCAAAAGATACCAGCGTAGGAAATCATGTGACTACTCACAAGAGGTCTAAATAAATTTCTTATTGTGTTATCAATAAACATGAGCACTTTCTTCCATGAGAAGGGATGAATTACCTTGAAAACAGTAGACTGAGGGAAAGAAAAGACTAGATTTTATTATTTTTACACTTGACCAATATTTTATTTTTATTCATTAATTTATTATTTATTTTTTATTGTTTCAGGTTAATTAAGGGTACAAAGAATTAGGTTACAATGTTTGTGTTTGTTAGGTAAAGTCCCTCTTATAATTGTATCCCACCCCCAAAAGGTGTGCCATACCCCCAACATTGTGCCCATTAAGTGGGAGTAAACTCCCTAATTCCTTCTCCCCTCTCCTTATTCCTCACTCCCCAAGGACCTTAAGAAAAGAAAGAGCAGAAGACATTAACAAATGGAAGAGTGTATCATGCTCATGGCTGGGAACAATCAGCATTGTTAAAATGTCCCTATTTGCTTCCCAGTGCAATCCACATACCAGCATCATATTTTCAATATTTGCAAAAATAGTTTTTTATTTCATATGGAAGCAGAAAAATACCCATATAGCCAAGGCAATTGTTAGTAATAAAAACAAAGCCAGGAGCATCAACCCATTAGACTTTATGATATATTACAAGTCCATAGTAAACAAAAAAGCCTGGTATTTGCACAAAAATAGAGATATAGACATTCAGAACCAAATAGAAATCTGAAAGATGAAATTAACATCTTACAGCCACCTGATCTTTGATAAATCAAACAAGAGCATACAATGGAGAAAAAAAAGAAAAAAAAAAAAAAAAAACACAAAAAAAACCTATTCAAGGGAGAACTGGATGACCACATGTAAAAGATTGAAACGCAACCCATACTTTACACCACTTACAAAAATTGATTCAAGATGGATAAAAGATTTAAATCTAAGGCATTAAACAATACAAATCCTAGAAGAAAGTGTGCGAAAAGCTCTTGAAGATGGTGGGGGGAAAGATTTTTATAAAGAAGACTTCCATGGCAATTGCAATAAAAATAAACAGATGAGACCTAATTAAAATGAAAAGTTTCTGCACAACTAAGGACACAATCAAAATAATAGATTTTATTTTACTACATTGATATAAAATGTACAGAATAAGGAAATCTACACAGACAGAAAGTAGAATAGTAGTTGGGGATAAAAGGAATTGTGAAGTAACTGCTAATGGGTAAAATGTTTCATTTTGGGACAACGTGACTATTCTAAAATTAAATTATTATTTGACAACAATTTATCATTAAATTATAGAATTACATATTTCCCCAACTTGATATGTATAATACTTTTGATTTGTATACCTTAAATAGATGAATTTCATAATCTATGAATTATATCTCAACATAACTCAAAAAAGTTACCAACAAACTCTCTATTCCTGTGTTCTTAGTATTTTTAAGTACTCATCAGATTTTATTTATTTAATTTGGTATCTTCCACTTCTAGAGTAAGCTCCAAATGGGTAGAGTTTCTAAGTCCTTCAGCAAGGTAAGGGTGGCAAGAGGGAGAGGAAAGAAAAACTAACTCTTGGCTACAGTGTACACTATTCAGGTGATGGGGACAAAAGCTCTCAAGTGTCAACACTGTACAATTTAACCATGTAACCCCAAACCACTTGTTTCTCCAATCTATTTAAATACAAATTAAAAGAAGATGCAAGTGTATTTATACATTGCTGTGTGAAATACTAGTCTGACATGTAATCATTAAAACACTTAAAAAAAATAGTTTATAAGTCTTTATTTTTTACTGCTACAGGAGAATATATGACATGTTGCAGGGTACAATGAATGTGTTAAATGAATAAAGTAGTTTTAAAATTAAAGACCAATAGTATAAAAGTGCCAGAATTCATCAGCAAAATCAAACATGTAAGTAAGAGTGGAAAGCTGAGTTGAAATACACCAATAAAATCCAAGTGCAGAAAAATAAGATGTAATTTTATCTTGTGATAAAGTAGTAACAGCAGGTAAATGTTTCTTAGTGGAAAGAAGCCTGTACATACATACATGTGTATATAATGAGTATTTACTATAAATACTGTGATTAGCAATATTGCAAAATTAATTATTTGCCTAGGCCAGTATCTAGAAGAGTTTTTCCAATATTTTCTTCTGGAATTTTTATAGTTTCATGTTTTAGATTTAAATCTGCAATCCATCCTCAGTTTTAGTGAGTGGTGAGAGATATGGGTCCTGTTTTAATATTCTACACATGGCTACACTATTTTCGCAGTACCATTTATTAAATAGAAATTCTTTCCCCCAGTATACATATTGCTGTCTACTTTGTTAAAAATCAGATGGCACTATGCAGATGTTTTTATATGTAGGTTATCTATTCTGTTCCATTGGTCTGTATCTCTATTTTTGTGCAAGTACCATGCTGTTTTGGTTACTTTACCCTTGTAATATAGCTTAAAGTCTGAAAAAGTGATGCCTTCAGATTTGTTCTTTTTGTTTAAGGTTGTTTTGGTCATTCGGGCTCCTTTCTGGTTCTAGACAAAGCATGGAATTATTATTATTTTCACATTTGTGAAATATGACATTGGTAATTTGACAGGAGCAGCATTTAATCTGTACATCATTTTGGGTAGTATGGGAATTTTACAAATGTTGATTTTACTAATCAATTTTCATGATACATTTTTCCTTCTGTCTGTGTCCTTTGCAATTTCTTTCCTCAGTGTTTCACAGTTATTTATTTATTTTTTTATAGTTTAAATACAGGATGACACCTTTATTTATTTATTTATTTATTTTTATTAAATCATACCTGTATACATTGATACGATCATGAGGCATCATACAGTAGCTTCATAGACCGCTTGACACATTTTCATCACACTGGTCAACACAGCCTTCCTGGCATTCTCCCAGTTATTGTGCCAAGATATCTATATTCCACTTTTGCACTGCTAGTGGGAATGCAAATTAATACATTCCTTTTGGAGAGGTATTTGGAGAACACTTAGAGATCTAAAAATAGATCTGCCATTCAATCCTGTAATTCCTCTACTGGGCATATACCCAGAAGACTAATGGTTTTCTTTTCACCATGCTCTCTAATGCTCTGAGAGTCTGTTTTTGTCACTCACGTGATGGTACACCTGCCACATACCTCGACACTCTCATTCTGTCCTGAGAACCCAACACTACTTCCCTTCATTCAGGGCTACTTTGGGAACTTATGGAAAGAACAGCTGCTCTTGGAGATAGATGGATCTTAATATAGCAAAACTCTTATGAATCTTGCCTAATTATTTTTCCCCAGTGTTCTCGGATTTTGAACTCAACATTCATTTCCTCCACCCTCAAATTCTTCATTTCCAGTGAAAGTTAACATCTCCAAAGCCTGGATCCCCCTGGAATCTAGGCCTCTAGTATTCATTTAGGCCTTTGAGGAATGGAAGTAGAGGCTTTGAGTAACTTATGTGACGAAAGATGCTCTGTTAGGTTCTTAATGAAAGAGCTGTAATGAACATGATCTTCCTGTAGCCTTGAGACAGGTTCCCCAATTTTAGAACTGCTGTATTATCTGAATTGCCCCCATGGGATACCCACTTAACTCACTTGGCCTGGAAGGGGCTGAGAGGTTAAGAAATAAATGAGAAATTGGGTCAATTAGTTTTTAGACTCTGTGGTCAAGGGCTGCTTTGTCATTACCCATATTTTAGTTGTTATTAAATGTGCATTGAGTGCCCAGGCATAGGCAGATTTATGGTCAGGCAAATATGTGTTATAGGTCCACTTAATCTAATTTACATGTGAACCAACCAGTGAAAAGGTAATATGAGTGCACAGTTCTGATGGAACCGCTGCCAGAGTGCCCCTCCATCTTGCTAAAGCAGTACACTGGAATCTAAGGAAAGCTACATTGTCAAAGAAAATATTTAGTAAAATGAGATATAACTACATACAGAGGGAGGGAGAGACTTTATCTTCTCAGTGGTTAGAAGGACATATAAATTGGGGAAAAAAATAACTGAAGAACCTAATAACTATTCTTGAAGGTATATTCAATGCATACTGGAATTCAGAGCTGATAAAGCAGGTCGTCCCTTTTAAGGAAGAATAATTCAATCTGAAGATGATTCAAACTCTTCTGTTTTCCTCTAGTCTTTCGCATTCCTCCTATTAGATAAACTGATGGTCATTTTAATAAGAGATCTTTCTTCCTTCCCTTAAACCCTGCACAATTCTTTCCTTAATCACTATTTAATTTTGTGGCTGACTTGTAAGAGTTAAAACTTACCCATGATGTTGGTGGCATTTTTTTTTTTCCTTTCCTTTGTTTCTCCTCCCCTTCTTCTTTCTCCCCACTCTTGTATATTCCTCTTCTCTTTCCTCCTTCTTTCAAAAACTCATTAGGATTTGGAGGAGAGGATAGGAGATAAAAGTGGACGAGGGAGTGGGGAAGAGTTCCATCTCATTGAGGACAGTTAGGGTGTGGAAAATGCACCTCTATCCTGGGGAAGAAGACACAGGTGGCATCTTGCTGCAGAGTTGTCCAACCTTTTTTTTCCCACTACCACACATTGGAAGAATATAAGATGTCTTAGGCCACACTTTGAACATACAAACACTACTGAAAGGTGATTATATATATATATAAAAAAAAGTTTTATAAATACATTTTTGTGATATCTGACACCACAGATAAGCAAAACTAATCCTCAGAAAATCAGTCTGTGGCCCATGGGCCACAGGTTGGACACCCTAGCTACTTCTGTAGGAATAAGATGGTCTCATAGAAGTGCCACAGCTCTCGGTGGAGAAAGCAGACAAGCCTCATTCTGAAGAACAGATTCTGCCTCAGAAAGGATGTGGGTGACAATGGCCTGGGTTAAAAAGAGGGTCAGGAGGTATATATTTAAATCATCCCCAGTTGTTAGCCAGGGTTTAAAAGTTATTAGCTCAAGCATTAGCTGCCCTTTTGGGTCCTTCCTGCATACCCAGTGCTGTGCAGTTTTCTAATTTGATCCTTGCAAAAATCCTGATGCAGATGTCCTCAAGAGACACTCTCTGACCACCCTCCTTCAACGGGCAACTTGTATCCCCACCCTCCCAGCACTCTATGTCTCTTCCTCCTGCTTAATTTTTATCTGTGGTGCTTATCTGACATACTGTATATGTTATATTTTCTATACGTATTTTCAAATCTTTTGTTGCCTCCCTTCTTCCAATTGAATGCAAGCTCCATGAAAGCAGATTTTGTTGTAATCATTGCATTCCTAGCACAATGCCTGGTAAGTAGGCACTTAAATATTATCATATAGAGAAGTACAAATGACAAGACAGGAATCCTTATTCTCATTTTATGTGCTTTTACGAAACACCAGGCTCTGTGATCCCCAGCTTAGGCTATGTGATGCCAGGATCTGGCTGGGATCTGCCTCAGGAAGCTGCATTTCACCCTGCACTGTGAAGCATATTAAGGTAGCTTTCAAGAAAGCTCACCTTCCCTCAGAATCAGAGCATTGGAGCTGGGAGGGTCTTCAGCACTCATCTAATGCAGCCTTGTCAATGCATGTCTTCTCAGGGAATAGATGTTAGGATGGATTTTACAAAAACACAATCTCAGTTGGCCCCTTCCTCTGTGAGAGGCCAGGCAGGTGCAGAACCCAGGAGCCATGCTCTGTGCTGGGACACACTGCCCCTACCTACTGGGCCATGTCCTCAGAAGGGGCTGTGGACATCTAGGGCTTTGCTGTCAGCCTTTGCCCTGGACTGGCCATGTCCCCACAATCTTCCTCTCTTGGTTCTTACCCAGACAAGGACACAAACTCACAGTTAATGGCAATTGAAGCTGGTATTATTTAAGAATCGAGTGGGAGTCATGTCTCCATCTGCTCTCTCTTCCCACCAGAGGATGAAGGCTGGCTAGGTGGGGGTAAGGATGGGGGCGACTTGCCAGAAAGTTGGAGTGCTGTCATATCTGGTTACATACATGGGCAGGAAGCCTGAGTAAAGGCTGGACCACAGCTGGCCAAGGTTAGCTTAGTTCATATGCGCTTCCTGAGAGCAGAGATAGTCATGTGGCTTTTGCATCTACATGTGATCTGGCACATTTTAAACAAAAAATCTTTATTTTTGTTTCCTGTCCCATAGCCCTGGTGGGGATGCATAGATGGTCATGTCCTGGAAAAAATTCTCTAGGACCTGATGTAGCCAGTAAGGATGCAGGAACTTCAGGATGGCTGCAGAGGCATCTGGGGCACACTGCAGATGGGGCACAGGAGAGGCGAGGGGCAGGAGATAGGAAGGAAGACCTTCCCTGGGCCTTCCCTGGGTCAAGGCTTTACAGAGGGCCTGAGAGGGTTAGGGCGTTCAGACTGGCGCCTGTCCCCAAGCTGGACTGGCTGGTCACACATGAAGGAACTGCTGCTGACAGATTATAGAGTTCCCCGCTGCTGAAATCTGTTACCTCTTGTCTGGGTTCCAGCAGCAGCAGCAGTAGCAGCAGCCTGCCGGAGACAGCCTTCCTCACTGCTCAGGCCTTTTCTTTTCATCATTTGGCACTGCCCCACACCCCACCTTTCTTCTTTCTTTATTGTTTCCCTTCTCTTTCTCTAAGGGTGTTCTGTTTGTTGATCTTTTGTTGCCCCTGTCTTCTTTAGCCAGCTTTCTTTTCTTTCTTTCTTTTTTTTAAATTAAATCATAGCTGTGTACATTAATGCGATTATGGGGCACCATACACTGGTTTTATAGACCGTTTGACACATTTTCATCACACTGGTTAACATAGCCTTCCTGGCATTTTCTTAGTTATTGTGTTAAGACATTTACATTCTATATTTACTAAGTTTCACATATACTCTTGTAAGATGCACCGCAGGTGGAATCCCACCAATCACCCTCCTTCTGCCCACCTCTTCC
>CAUYPK010114825.1:0-19545 GCA_963574355.1 Loris lydekkerianus
TGCACTAACGTACACAGCTATGATTTAACAATAAAAATAAATTAATTAATTTAAAAAAAAAAAAGAATGGAAGAAAAAGTATCCAATGTACTCAGCCCTACTATGAAACTAATGTATGGCTTTCATATGAAAGCTATAACCCAGTTATAATCTAAGAATAAGGGGAAGGGGGAGAGGGAAGAGAGGTAGGGGGAGGATGGGCCGAGGGAGGGTGATTGGTGGGATTACACCTTCAGTGCATCTTACAAGGGTACATGTGAAACTTAGTAAATGTAGAATATAATTGTCTTAACACAATAACTAAGAAAATGCCAGGAAGGCTATGTTAACTAGTGTGATGAAAATGTGTCAAACTGTTTATAAAACCAGTGTATGGTGCCCCATGATCGCATTAATGTACAGAGCTATGATTTAATATTAATTAAAAAAAGCAATATAAGTAAGAGAATTAGTAACCCAAGATTCTCTTTTCTTTTTTTTTTTCCCCCATTGCTATTTTTTTTTCTTTTGAGACAGAGTCTCACTGTTGCCCTCAGGAGAGTGCTGTGGCGTCACAGTTTACAGCAACCTCCAACTCTTGGGTTTAAGTGATTCTCCTGCCTCAGCCTCCCAAGTAGCTGGGACTACAGGTACCCGCCACAACGCCCAGCTATTTTTGTTGTTGTTGTTGCAGTTGTTTAGTTGGCCTGAGCAGGATTTGAACCCGCCACCCTCGGTGTATGTGGCTGGCACCCTAACCACTGTGCTACATGTGCCAAGCCTCCTCCCCTTTTTTTTTTTTGATTGAAGTTCAACATACAAATATCCGCTGTATACCATTAACAATTAGAGAATTAAAGTTAACATGACAACACACAATATGAAACACATAGAAATAATTCTTCAGAAATATATAGTATTTCTACATGGAAAACTTTATTATTAAAAATATAAAAAGACATATGTCTGTATATATTCCAAATTTGTTATTTTGTTTTTACTTTTTTCTTTCTTTTTTTTCAGAATTGTTATTAATGGTTTTTTTGTTTTTTTTTTTTTTTACTTGTTTAGGTATTACTTCTGTTATAACTGGGATTATTGTCTTTCTAGGGATATCAGTATATCACATAGCAAATTCAGTTTCCTTTGTGAGTTCAGAAGGATTGTAGCAAACAGCTGGGCCACTAGGGACACAAGTATCTGATATTGGATGTTATTGTATATGCAAGTACCTTCAGGCTTTCTTTTATATGCATAATAAGAGTAAACCAATAACACATTTTAGACAGTTTGTCTAGTTTGGGTTACCTTATGGATACATTTTTCACAACCTTCATCATGTCTTACACCTAAGATTTAAAAAGGAAGGTGAAAAAGTCGGGAAAGCAAAGAATCAGTCAGCAATCAGTCCCAGGCAGCTGCTGGGATACATTTTGGATACATTTGCATACAGGTGCTGTGTGAAACCACAGGATTGCAACAATCATGTTGCCTGAATGTACAGAGAAAAGGAAATTTAGCCCCAAACTTAGAGGTCTTTAGCAAAGGAGATTGATAAGTAATAGTGAGGCAGGAAGAAAGCCCAGGAGAATAAGGTGTCCTGGAAACCAAGTTTTTATAAGAATTTCAGAAGCAGGGCAGCACCTATGGCTTAAAGGAATAGGGCGCCAGCCCCATATACCAGAGGTGGTGGGTTCAAACCCAGCCTCAGCCAAAAAGAAAAAAGAAAAAAAAAACTGCAAAAAAGAATTTCAGAAGCAAGATGTGATAAAGCTATGTCAATGCTGTAAGATGAAGACTAAGAATTAGCTGGTAGATTTGACAAGATTAGGGTCATTGATGACTTTTTTGAATTGTTAAATCATAGCTGTGTACATTAGTGCAATCAAGGGGTACAATGTGCTGGTTTCATATATAATCTGCAATATTCTCATCAAACTGTTCAACATAGCCTTCATGGCATTTTCTTAGTTATTGTATGTAGACATTTGTATTCTGCCCTTAGTAAGTTTCGCCTGTACCCATTCTAAGATGCACCGTAGGTGTGACCACACCCATTACCGTCCCTCCACCCTAACCTCCCCCCTCCCTTCCCCTTCCTTGGCCCTTTCCTCATAGTCTTGTGCTATAGTTGGGTTTTGAAAAGCACTTTTAGTTGAGAGGTAGAAAGGAAAATGTATTCTAGAGAGTAAGGAAGAAAAAGGGATGTGACAAAGTACAGGCAGGTATAGACAACTATGTCAAGAATTTTTGTTATAAGAGAGCAAATACAAGAATGTTTGAAGAAAGGTCTAAGCTAGAGTTAGACATTTCACTGAAGCATTATTCACTGTAGCCAAGATATGGAAACAACCTAAATGTCCACTGATGGATGAATGGATAAAGAAAATGTGGTATCATCTATGATGCATCTTAGAATGGGTACAGGCGATTGCACTAATATACACAGCTATGATTTAACAATAAAAAAAAAAGAAAATGTGGTATATGAATACTTATTTATTTATTTATTTATTTCAGACAGAGTCTCACTCTGTTGCCCTGGGGCCCTGGGTAGAGTGCTGCGGCTTCATCATAACTCACAGCAACCTCAAACTCCTGGGCTCAAGTGGTCCTCTTGCCTCAGACTCCTAAATAGCCACGATCACAGGCATACTCTACCATACCCAGGTAGTTTTTCTATTTTAAGTACAGACAGGGTCTCACTCTTGCTCAGGCTAATCTCAAACTCCTGAGCTCAAGCATTCCACCCACCTGGTCCTCCCAGAGTGTTAGGATCACAGGCATGAGCCACTGTGCCAGGCCCATACAATGGAATATTTATTATTAAGCCTTTAAAAAGAAGGAAATTCTGCATAGGCAACAACGTGAGTGAACCTGAAGGACATTATACTAAGTGAAGTAAACCAGTCATACTGCCTAATCGCTCTTATATGCCATTTCTAAAATTATCAAACTTAGAGAAACAGAGTAGTAGTTGCCAGGGACAGGGAAGGTGAAAATGGAGTAAAAGAAAAATAAAATAAAATACCCACGTACACTAAACACAGTGCATGAAATTAAACTCAAAGGCATGTCACTGTAAACAATGCAGAATAAAGGAAAGAGGCAATGAGAAGGTTCTACAAGCTTTGGGGGCTGGAGGGAAACAGGATACGTATAAATAATCAGAAATCAGAGTCTATCTTAACAACATGGAAGGTAAAAGACAATGAAGTTATGTCTTTAAAACTCTGAGAAAACAATGGAATTCTAATCCAGAAAAATTAGGTATCTAGTGTGAGAATAAAATAAAGATGTTTTCAAATGTATGAGGTCTGAAAAGCCTTACTTCCTAAGTTCTCTTTTTCAGGACGCTATTGAAGCATGATGTCCTCCACCACGACAAGTGAATAAATTGAGAAAAAAAGAAAACAAGAATATAGGAAAGACAGAAAAGTCAACATAAGAGAGAGGCCAAGGGAATCTCCAAGTGACATGAGATTGACAATTGGACAACTGGTATGAAGGACGACACCCCCTGGGGCAGATCCAAGGTCTTTGAGAAGAGTTTATTTAAGCATGCTGGCGCAATGGCTCAACACTCTGGGAGGACCAGACGGGTAGATTGCCTGAGCTCACAGGTTCAAGACCAGCCTGAGCAAGTGCAAGACCCCGTCCCTGAAAAAAAATAGCTAGATGTTGTGGCGGGTGCCCGTAGTCCTAGCTACTTGGGAGGCTAAGACAAGAGAATCGCTTGAGCCCAAGAGTTTGAGGCTGCTGTGAGCTATGACACCACAGTACTCTACTGAGGGTGACAAAGTAAGATTCTGTCTAAAAAAAAAAAAAAAAAGAATTTATTTAAGCAGATGACACATACAGAATAATAAATGTATTTAAAGATATTGAATGGATATTTATACAACCAGGAGAAGATAATAAATTGAATCAATGACTAGCCATAAAAATATTACTTGAAGATGACAAAAAAACAATTAAAACAAAAGCTTTATGAGAGAAAAATAACTAGAATGTATATCACATGATTATTAAATCATATGACAGTGCTATTATTTAACCATTTTAAATGTTAAAACAGTTATTTTATGTGGCTCAATGAAAGAACTGTAAATCGCACTTATAGACTCATAATGATGTCATAAACAATGGAACATTGAATATTGAGCTAGTTAAAATGATAACAATATGATGTTGAGAGATGCCAGTACAAGATGTGTGTATGTATGGTGGGTTAAGGGGAGGCTAAGGTATGAAACAGCTAAATCTTTGACTATCATCATGAGAAGTCAATAAATAATACATAAAATTGAAAAATCAAGGACTAGTAATAGGGAAGGCACAGTTGCTCACACTTGTAAGTCTAGCACTTTGGGAGGCCAAGGTGGGTGGATCACTTGAGTCTGAGACCAGAGAAGACAATAGTGAAACCCCATCTCTACAAAAAAAAAAAAATCCTGTGTGGTGGCCTATATCTGTAGTCCCTGCTGGTTAGGAAGATAAGATAGGAGGATGACCAGAGCCCGGGAGTTTGAGATTGCAGTGACATATGATGCTGCTACTACACTCTAGCACAGAGAGAAACTTTGTCTAAAAAAAGAACATTTTATTTGATACAAGAATTTGAAAACAGATTTATAGATTTCCAGGAAAATAGTATTTGGGGGCATTTGCAACTTCATTTTCAGTCCACATTAATGTTACCTGCCAATTTTCAAATGGAATGCACAGAGCTGCAATCTGACATTCAACTTAAAGATTGATCATGCCTTTTTACTGAACTCTTTATAAGTCCTGTCTTCCCAGAGACAAATATCCCTTGCTTCCTAATCATACCTTATTCATGCCACCACTTTTTGGCAGCACCTACATTTGCAGACAACTACTTTCAAGAATGAAGCACAGTAAGATTAAAACTAGAACCAAAATATCTGATGAGCACTTTGAGAATTCACTGAGAATTGCAACTAGTTCCCTTGAATCATATATTGATGCATTAATTTCTCAGATACAATGTCACATATCCTACTAGTTTATGTTGCCCACGTTACTTTTATGATAAAAATATCAAAAATTACAAAAATATTATATTACTTAAGTATGCAGATTTTCTGTATTAGTGATCACAAACTTGGGACCTGCTTGACGATTTTAAAAACTCTCTGAATGGTCACTGCATAATTAGGATTATTGTGTGAGAACTTTTTGCTTATCTGTGGTGGCAGATATCATGAAAATTATGCATAGAACTTTGGGGGTTTTTTGTTGTTGTTTTTTTTTTTTTTTTGCTCATTGGCTTTCTTTAGTGTTTGTGTATTTAATGTGTGGCCCAGACAACTCTTGTTCTTCCACTGTGGCCTAGAAAAGCCAAAAGTTTGGACACCCCTCATCTATAGTTCGTTTTTTGTCACGTTGAGAGACAAATGACAAAGCCAAAGGCAATGCAATCCACCTGTGTTTATCAAGTGCTTTTTTTTTTTATGTACAAAGCAGAATATGATAAGCACAGAAGTATAAGCAAATTATTACAGAAATTAAAAAGATAGTAACATACAGTTCAGTTTTGGGGGATCCAATGAGGTAGGTTCAAAGTATGAATATGATTTTTTGAAAGGGCATTTCCAGGCAGTAGGCATTACAAGAGCAAAGGCAATCAAGGAAAGGGGGGGCTGGTCCCTTGAGAGAAATTGCACCCTGGGCCATTTTTAAAAGATTCAAAGCCTGTATAAGAGTAAAAAATCACCAGTGAATTCACTAGAACTGCACTTTAGGAAAAGTAGCCACATGGCTATCGCAAGGCATTTCCATACAGATGACTCGCCAGGAACACCTTAAGTTCAAGTCAAAATAGAAGTCCCCATCATTATTTCTAAGACATCTTGTGACTGCAGTTGCACCTTTTGACTGTTATCAAACCACAATGGCATTATCCTGCTACTTAATACCTTCTCTAACCCTTATCAAAATATTAGCAAACCAAGTCCAGCAATATATTTTTTAAAAAGGTTCAATACTATGGCCAAGTGAAATTTATTCCAGGAATGCAAGGTCAATTTAATACCCCAAATCAATAAATGTAATATAAAAACCACAAGATAATCTCATAAGATGCAGAAAACTAATTTAATAAAATCTAATACCCATTCAAGATTTAAAAAACAAACAAAACAAAAAAAAAACTCAGCTTGGTGCCCATAGATGAGTGAGTAAGGTGCCAGCCATATACACTGAGACTGGCAGGTTCGAGTCTGGCCCAGGCCTGCTAAACAACAATGACAACTCCAACCAAAAAATAGCTACGCATTGTGGCAGGCACCTGTAGTCCCAGCTATTCAGGAGACTGAAGCAAGAGAATCACTTAAGCCCAAGAGTTTGAGGTTGCTGTGAGCTGTGACGCCATAGCACTCTAGCAAAGGCGACATAATAAAACTGTCTCAAAAAAAAAAAAAAAAAGAACTTAACAAACTAGGAGTAGAAAATAATATCCTCAACCTCAACCTGGCAAAAGGAATCTACAAAAACCCCACCCACAGCTTACATGATAGTTAATAATGAAAGACTGAATGCTCTCCTCTTAAGACTTGGAACAAGGCAAAAATGTCTGCCCTAGCTGGGTGTAGTAGCTCACACTTGTAAACCTAGCACTCTGAGAGCCTGAAATAGAAGATTGCTTGAGGTCAGGAGTTTGAGACCAGCCTAAACAAGAGCAAGAACCCATCTCTACAAAAAATTAGAAAATTTAGCTGGGCCTGCTGGCATATTCCTATAGTCCCAGCTACCAAGGAAGCTCAGGTGGGAGGTTATCTTGAGCTCAGGAGTATGAGATTGCATTAAACTATGACTATGCCTCTGCACTCTAGCCAGGGCAACAGAGAGACTCTGTCTCAAAAAAAAATCCACTCTCACCACTTTTATTCATTATGGTTATTTATTTATTATTGGAGGATCTAGCTAGTGCACTATAGTAAATACTACTATTGTTATTAATAATAATGGCACCAGATTGGAGAGAAAGGAGTAAAAGTGTCTTTATTCACAGATGACATATAGAAAATCTCAAAAAATTCACAAAAAAATAAAAAACTAGTAAATGAGTGGAATCAACATTCAAGGTTCATCAGCATTCAACATTCAAAATATCAGTTGTATTTTTATATAGTATTAATGAACAATCCAAAATTATATTTTTTAAAAATTCCACTTACAATAGCACCTAAAATAATAAAATACATGTGAATAAATATAATAAAAGAAGGGCTAGGTATGAGGGCTCTCACCTGTAATCTCAGTAGTTTGGGACCCTAGTTAGGAGGATTGCTTGAGGACAGGAGTTCGAGACCAGCCTGGGTAATGCGGCAAGATCCATTGTCTACAAAATTTTTAAAGATTAGCCAGGCATAGTTTTAAAGGCCTATAATCCCAGCTACTCATGAGGCTGAGGTGGGAGGATCACTTGAACCTGGAAGTTGAAGGTTATGGTGAGCTACGATTGGGCCACGGTTTCAGCCTGGATGGCAAAGCAAGACCCATCTCAAAAAAAATTAATCAAAGAAGTACAAGACTTATACTTTGAAATGTACAAAGCACTGGTGAGAGAAATTAAAGGAGAAATAAATAAATGGAAAGGTATTCCATGTTCATTAGTTGTTAAACTCAATATTGTCAAAATAGCAATTCTCCCAAATTTAAACCATGAACTCAGTGTAATCTCTATGAAAATCTTAGCAGGGCTTTTTGCATAATTGACAAACTAATCCTACCCTATTTGTACAGAAATGTATAGGACCTAAAATAGTGAAAACAAATTTTTTAAAAGAACAAAGCTTGTGCAGTCACATTATTTGATTTCAAAACTAACTATAAAGCTATAGCAATCTAGACAGTGTGATAATGGTATCACTTTGGGTGTATAAATCAATGGAACAAACTGAAGAGGTCAAAAATAAACTTTTACCTTTAAAGTCATTTAGAAAACATGCCAAGACAATTCAGTGAGCAAGAATAGTCTTTTTAACAAACAGACCTGAGACAATTGATACGTACGTGCAAACTATATATAAATAAGAAGATAAACAACCAATTCAAAAATCAGCAAAAGTCTAGAATAGACATTTCACCAAAGAAGCTATATGAATAAGTTAATAAGCATACGAAAAGATATACAACATCATTAACCTAAAGGAAATGCAAATTAAAACAATAATGAGATATACATTTATGCCCACTAAATGGCTATAATAAAAAAAAAAAAAGACAATAATGGTTGGTGAGGATGTAAAGAAACTGGAAGCCTTGGGCGGCACCTGTGGCTCAGTGGGTATGGCGCTGGCCCCATGTAGTGAGGGTGGCGGGTTCAAACCTGGCCCCGGCCAAGCTGCAACAAGAAAATAGCCGGGTGTTGTGGCGGGCGCCTGTAGTCCCAGCTACTCAGGAGGCTGAGGCAAGAGAATCGCCTAGGCTCAGGAGTTGGAGGTTGCTGTGAGCTGTGTGACACCACAACACTCTACCAAGGGCAATGAAGTGAGGCTCTGTCTCTACAAAAAAAAAAAGAAGAAGAAGAAGAAGAAGAAGAATAGAAAAAAAAAGAAAAAAAGAAACTGGCCTGGGCCAGCCATGGTGGCTCACACCTGTAATCCTAGCACTCTAGGAGGTCAAGGCAAGTGGATTGCTTAAGCTCAGGAGTTCAATACCAACCTCAGCAAGAATGAGACCCCGTCTCTATTTAAAAAATTGTAAAAACTAGCTGGCCAGTGTGGTGAGTGCCTGTAGTCCTGACTGCTCGGGAGGCTGAGGCAAGAGGATCTCTTGAGCCTAAGAGTTGGAGGTTGCTATGAGCTATGACACTCCAGAACTCTACCCAGGTGAGAGAGTGAGACTCTGTCTCAAAAAAACAAAAACAAACAAAAAACTGGAACCCTTATCCACTGCTTAGAGAAATGTGAAAATGTACAGCCTTTTTAGAAAACACTTCCACAATCTCTTGAATTAAACATGAATTTCCAGTAATCCTAGCACTCTGGGAGGCTAAGATGGAAAGATTGCTTGAGGCCAGGAGTTCAAGACAAGCCTGAAGAAGAATGAGACCCCTGTTTCTACTGGAAATAGAAAAATCAGGAAACTTGTTCTGGGTCTTGATTGGAGCTGTGTGTGCAAGAGGCTGCGCTATTGTGCAGGCCCTGCAGAGGAAGGAAGGCAGCCAGCAGTGGAGGCTGCTCTGCAGTCATTGTTGCTGCCACCAGCACTGCTCAGGAGAGGTGCCCACAGTCCCAGGCGGTCCATAATGCAGTGGAGTGCTTCCTTTCCCTCCAGACTCCTTGCACCCATTCAGTACTGGGTGGCCTGGATTGACACCCAGGAAAGGTTATCCCAATCCTCTTCCAGGAAGTTAGTGAGAAGTGTGACTGGCCTTCACCATCTGGATCATCTTTCTTAGAAATGTAAAAGCACAGAGTGACAGTGTGGGACACCAGGAGCAGAAAAGATAAGAAATGTGGGGAGCCAGCAGAAAGAGGGGGTGAAGGGGAGCAAAGAGACTCATGGGCAAAGTGTGCACTTTTTAGGGGATTAAGGCTGCCAGAAAACCCCTGCTAGCCCCTACCCCTCCCTGTGGGGGTAGACCAGGGATCGACCCAATTCTTGGGTGGGTCTGTCCCATCAGGCAGAAAGTGTGTGTGTTGGGGAAAAACAGGAACTGGTGAGCCACAAGGCTGTCGGGTACACTAACACTGACACTTTTAGGGAGGGCCAGAGAGGGAGCGGTTTGTCCCATGGCTTCTTTGGGATGGAGCCAATAACTTTTGGCTGAGTGCTTCCCTTGCAGAATGTGGGCAGATCAGGCATGGGATCAGGGGAGCAAGGGACCCAGTAGCCTAATGAACACTGGGGAGACATGGCCTGCACCCTAATTTGGCAAGACACAGGGGAGACATGGAGATTACTAGGCCCTGGTCTGCTGATACCTGTGTGAGCACCACTCTGTGCAGCTTCTCAGGGTCTCTGAGGCCCTATGAGTTGCCCAGCTATAGCCAGCTTCAGCTCAGGCCTCCAGGCTTAGGCAGCCATCTCTGGACTGATCACGCAAGTCTGCCAAGCAGATTGGGGAGGTCTCCCTCTCCCCACAGTCCTCCTTTCAATCTCCAGGTCCAATTTGGATCACTAAGGCACAATCCCTGCTCAAGCAAAGACACCTAATTCCCTAACCAGTCCCAGAACTAGGTTGCAACATCCTTGAATGTCCAGTGGTACCTCCAGGCCTGTGGCACCACCTCCTAAGTCTTTAAGAACAGTAGTAGGAAATCCAGCCCTGATCTCCTTGACAACCAGTTGATGAACTTCAGGCAACCCCAAATCTGGACATGGATCTTCACATTCAGAAGCAACCCTCTTTTCTAATACTGGAGGGCCACCTAGTGTTCCTGCTAAAAAAACATTTTTGTAACTCTCCTGGATACCCAGGAGGGTAATAGGTCATTTTAACTTCAAAACCCAGAGCTAAAGAAGAACAAAGGGAAGAAGGAAAAGAGAAAGCAGGAGAAGAAAATGAAAATTAAAAAAAAAAAAAAAAAGAAGAAGAAGAAAGAAACCACACACGAGGAGAAACCAACAAAAAATCTCTGGTTACATGAAGAACTAGAACAGATCAGCTCGCCCAAAGGATTGCGAGCTACTACAGAAGATTCCAACTTTAAAAAGATTGTGGAAATGACAGAAAAGGATTTTAGATTATGGATGGAAAATATAACAAAGGGAATTGAAGAAAAAGTCGAAAATCAGAAGAAGTCCAAAAAATGTCCCGAGAAATTAATAAAATGAAAGACAAAGTCTCCAAGGATCTGGACAAAATTAGAAAGGATATAACTGAACTTAAAGAATTGAAGGAGGCATTCAGGGAGTTTCAAAATATGGTGGAAAGTTTCAACAATAGATTAAACAGAAAGAATCTCAGAGCTTGAAGACAAGCCTCCCAAGCTAGTTCAGTCATTTAAAGAAGCAGAATAGAAGACAGTAAAAGGATAGCAATCTCTTAAAGAGTTATGGAACTACATGAAGTGTACGAACATGAATTATAGGTATCCCTGAAGGAGAAGAGAGTCACCAAAACATGGAAGCTCTAGTTGATGATATAATAACAGAAAACTTCCCATATATTGCCAAAGATTCCAACATACACCTACTAGATGGATATCTACCCTGAGATGATAAATTCAAACAGAGCTTCTCCTAGACACATTGTCATCAATCTGGCCAAAGTCAAAATGTAAAAGAAAATTCTGCAAGCATCCAGGTATATGCAACAGCTGACCTCCAAGGGTAAATCCATCAGGTTAAGAGCTGACTTTTTCCTTAAACAAAATAACTGGCAGCCTTGGATTCTGTAAACTGCAAAACTAAGTTTCATATTTGATGGAGAAATCAAATCTTCTACTGACAAGCAAACATTAAGGAAATTTACCACTATGAAACTTACTGTGCAGGAAGTATTCAGATCTTCACTATACACAAACCAACAAATGGACTCCAAGCAAAATAAAGACTTCCGGAAACCCAAGGACAAAGCCTACGTACCTCAATGGTTCATGTGATAAAACAAGGCGAGAGAGCCATACACAACAGGATGAACTGAACTCCACCTTACCTATCAATCCTCTCAATAAATGTGAATGGCTTGAATTCCCCACTGAAGACACATAGGCTGGCTAATAGTATTATAAAAAAAAAACATAAGCCAAGTATATATACTATCTTCAGGAAACACATCTAATCCCCAAGGAAAAATCAAGACCCAGGGTGAAAGGCTGAAAAACAGTATTTCATGCAAATGGAAACCAAAGAAATCAAGATTTTCAGACACAATTGACTCTAAAGCTACAAAGGTAAATAAAGACAAAGATGAACACTATATACTGTTCAAAGGAATAATCCAACATAAAACATTTCAATCCTAAATATTTATGCACCCAACATAAACACTCCCAGATTTATAAAGCAAACCCTACTTGATCTAAACAATATGTAAACATTAACACTATAATAGCCAGGTATCTCAACACCCCACTGACAGAACTGGACAGATCCTCCAAGCAGAAATTAAGCAGAGAAGTGATGGACTTAAATACGACTTTAGAACAAACGGGCTTAACATACACATGCAGAAAATGTCACCCCCAAACTACTGAATATATGTTGTTCCCATCAGCTCATGGATCATTCTCCAAGATCAATCATATCCTAGGTCACAAACCAAACCTTGACAAATTTTTAAAAAATAGAAATTATACCTTGTATCTTTACAGACCACAACAGAATTAAAATGGAACACAATTCCAACAGAAACACTCATCCCCACACAAAGTCGTGGAAATCAAATAACCTATTGCTGAATAATAGCTGGGGCAAGGAGAATACAAAGAAAGAAATCATTAGATTTTTGAACAAAATGAAATGACACCACAAGCTCTGCAAAGCTGTGAGATACTGCAAAAGCAGTCCTATGAGGGAAAATCATCACATTACATAACAACGACCAGAATTCAGAAAGAGCACAGATCAAACGATCTAATAAGTCATCTCCAGGAACTGGAAAAGGAAGAAATATCCAATTCTAAACCTAGCAGAAGAAAAGAAACAACCAAAATCAGATGAGAATCAAATGAAATCGAGAACAAAAGAATGATTCAGAAGATTGAAACAAAAACTTGGTTCTTGGTAAAGATAAATAAAATTGATAAACCCTTGGCGAGATTAACCAGAAAATGAAAAGTAAGGTCTCTAATACACTCAGAAACAAAAAGGGGAAAATAACAACAGACACCACAGAAATACAAAATATCATTACCAAATACTACAAAAATCTCTATGCCCAGAAATTTCAAACATGGAGGAAATGGATAAATACCTGGAATCACACTACTTCCATAGACTCAACCAGGAAGAATGGAACTCTTGAACAGACCGATATCAAGCACCAAAATTGAAACAACAATAAAAAATCTTCCAACAGAAAAAAGTACCTGTCAAGATAGTTTCACAACAGAATTCCACCAAACCTTCAAAGAATCTGCACCTATACTGCAGAATCTATTCCAAAACACAGAGAAGGAAGAAACACTTCCAACTCCTTTTACAAAGCAAATATCACCCTGATACCAAAACCAAGAAAGGACACAACAAAAAAAGAAAACCACAGACCAACATCATTAATGAACTTTTACACAAACATACTTAATAAAATGTTAGCAAAGAGAATTCAGTTACACATAAAAAGAAAAAAATCATCATCCCAGGAATGCAAAGCTGGTTCAACATACACAGATCTATAGACGTAATTCACCACATAAACAGAAGTAGAAACAAAGACCATATGATTGGGCAGTGCCTGTAGCTCAGTGGGTGGGATGCTGGCCCCAATACCAAGGGTGGCGGGTTCAAACCCGAACCCGGCCAAAATGCAACAAAAAATAGCCGGGCGCTGTGGCGGGTGCCTGTAGTCCCAGCTACTTGGGAGGCTGAGGCAAGAGAATCACCTAAGGCCAGGGGATGGAGATTGCTGTGAGCTGTGTGATGCCATGGCACTCTACCAAGGACGATAAAGTAAGACTCTGTCTCTACAAAACAACAACAACAACAAAACCCAAAAACCATATAATCCTCTCAATCGACACAGAAAAGCATTTGATAAAATTCAGCATCCTTTTTTGATAAGAACACTTAAGAAAAGTGCCATAGGCTGGCCGTGGTGGCTCATATCTGTAATTCTGGCACTCTAGGAGGCCAAGGGGGGTGAATTGCTTGAGCTCACGAGCTTGAGACCAGCCTGAGCAAGAGCAAGATTCCCATCTCTACTAAAATAGAAAACCTAGTTGGCCATGGTAGCACACGACTGAAGTCCCAGCTACTCGAAAAGCTGAGGCAAGAAGATTGCTTAAGCCCAAGAGTTTGAGGTTGCTGTGAGCTATAATGATGCCATGGCACTCTACCCACGACAGCAAAGTGATTCTACCTCAAAAAAGAAAAGAAAAGAAAGAAGAAAAAGAAAATAAAAGTGACATAGATAGATAGGACATTCTTTTTTTTTTTTTTTTTTTTAAGAGACAGAGTCTGACTTTGTCACCCTTGGTAGAGTGCGATGTTCTCATAGCTCACAGCAACCTCCAGCTCTTGGGATTTGGTGATTCTCTTGCTTCCACCTCCCAAGTAGCCAGGAATACAGGTGCCTACCACAACACTCGGCCATTTGTTGTTGTTGTTGTTGTTGTTGTTGCAGTTTGGCCAGGGTCGGGTTCAAACCCACTACCCTCAGTATATGGGGCCACCGCCCTACTCACTGAGCCACAGCCACTGCCCAATGGGACATCCCTTAAACTGATAGAAGCCATCTATGATAAACTCCTAGCCAACATCATATTGAACAGAGAAAAACTGAAAGCATTCCTGCTTAGAACCAGAACCAGACAAGGATGTCCACTACCACCACTACTATTTAACATTGTGCTAAAAGTCCTAGTAAATGCAGCCAGACCAAAAAAGGATACCCAGGGTATTCAAATGGGGACAGAAGAGGTCATACTATTGCTCTTTGGTGATGATATGATCTTATACCTAGAAAACTCCATGGACTCAATTGCAAGACTCCTGGAATTGATTAAAAAAAAAAAAAAATACAGCACTGTCTCAGGTTATAAAGTCAATGTACACAAATGAGGAGCTTACATATATGCCAAGAACAGTCAAGCTGAGAATCAAATAAAAGAGACAATATCCTTCACAGTAGCATCAAAGAAAATGAAATACCTTAGAAAATATTTAATGAAGGATGTGAAGGACCTCTACAGAGAGAACTATGGAACACTGAGAAAGGAAATTGCAAAGGGTGTTAACACATGGAAGAACACATCATATTTATGGCTTGGAAGAATCAACTGTTAAAAAGTGTATACTACCCAAAGCCATCTACAGATTTAATGCAATACTCATTAAAATACCAATATCATACTTTAAAGATTTTGAAAAAATAGGTTTGCATTGCATATGGAACCAGAAAACAAAAAACCAAATAGCCAACACCATTCTACGATGAAGGAACAAATCTGGAGTCATCACTATACCAGACTTCAGGAATTGAGACTTCAGATTATAAGTCTATAGTGAGCAAAACAGCATAGTATTGGCGTGAAAATAGAAAACAGATTTATGGAGCAGAACAGAGAATCTAGAGATGAAATCAGCCTCATATTGCCATATGATCTGTGAAAAAACAAATAAAAGCCTGTACTTGGGAAAAGAATTCCTATTCAATAAACAGTGCTGGGAGAACTGCTTAGCCACATGTAAAAAACTGAAACTGGAGCTGCACCTCGGAACATTTGCAAAAATTAACTCACAATGGATAAAAAATGTAAGTCTAAGACATGAAATTATAAAAGTGTGGGGAAAATTCTTAATCTTATAGTCCAAGGTAAAGAATTTATGAAGAAGTCCCCACCAGAAATTGCAGCAACAACAAAAATAAATAAATGGGACCTGCTCAAGTTAAAAAGCTTCTGCAGAACTAAGGACATTATAAACAAAGCAAAGAGACCACCTGCAGAATGGAGAAGATATTTGCTACAAATCTGAAAAAGGGGTAATAACTAGGGTCTACAAAGAACTCAAGCAAATCAACAAGAATAGATCCAACAATCTCATTAAACATTGTGCCAGAGACATGAACAGAAACTTTTCTCATGAGGACAAATGAAAGGGTAAGGAACATGTGAAACCATGTTTATCATCCCTAATCATCAGAGAAAAACAAATCAGAACCACTCTGAGATATCACCTAATGCCTGTGAGAATGTCCAACATCACAAGATCCCAAAACAACAGATGCTGATGTGGGTATAGAGAAAAGGGAACATTCATGGCTTGTTGTTAGGACTACAAGCTAGTACAGCCTCTGTGGAAAGAAGCATGGAGATCCCTCAAAAAACTAAAGGTAGGCTCGGCGCCTGTGGCTCAAGCCGCTAAGGCGCCAGCCACATACACCTGAGCTGGCAGGTTCGAATCCAGCCCCGGCTCGCCAAACAACAATGATGGCTGCAACCAAAAAATAGCCCTGCTTTGTGGCGGGCACCTGTGGTCCCAGCTGTTTGGGAAGCGGAGGCAGGAGAATCGCTTGAGCCTAGGAGTTTGAGGTTACTGTGAGCTGTGATGTCACAGTACTCTACCCAGGGTGACAGCTTGAGGCTCTGTGTCAAAAAAAAAACAAAAAAAACTAAAGGTAGAGCTACTATTTGATTCTGCAATCCCATTACTAGGTATCTACCCAAAAGAAAAAAGTCATTTTACCACAAGGACATTTGCACTTGAATGTTTATAGTAGCACAGTTCTCAATTGAAAAGATGTGGATACAACTCAGGTGCCCTTCAACTCATGAATGGATTAATAAACTGTTGGTGGCCAGGCACAGTGGCTCATGCCTGTAATCCTAGCACTCTGGGAGGCTGAGGCAGGTGGATCGCTTGAGCTCAGGAGATCGAGACCAGCCTGAGCAAGAGCAAGACCCCTTTCTCAACTAACCATAGAAAAACTACAACGATCTGTAGTCCCAGCTACTAGCCTATAATCCCTGCTACTTGGAAGGCTAACCCAAGAGGATTGCTGGAGTCATGACACCTTGGCACTCTACCCATTAATTAAAATTAAAATTAAAATTAAAATTAAAATTAAAAAATAAACTGTTGGTATATGTACAATGTGGACTACTATGCAGCCATAAAAACTGAGGATTTTGTATCTTCTGTAACAACCTGGAAGGATTTGGAGAATGTTCTCCTAAGCAAAGTTTCACAAGAACGGAAGAACAAACATCACATGCACTCAGAACTTAATTAGAACTAGTAGATTAACAACTACAGTCTCATGTGAGAGAAAATGTATACTAAATTCAAGTGGATGTGGAAGGGGTTGGGTACATTCCCACCCTATGTGTATATGGCCTGGGTAATTTGCACACTTTCTGGGTGAAGGACACAACTACAACCCAGGCTTTAACCTTACAAAAGAAAACTATGTAACCTCATTGTATGTACCTATTAATGTGGAAAAAACAAAACAAAAACATGAACTTCCTATAATACCCAGCAATTGTACTCCCAGGTATCTAACCAAGAGAAAGACTAAAAACTGTACAATTCTATTTATATGACATACCCCCAAAGGCCATATTTATAAAGATGGAAAACAGGTCAGAAGGCACAAGGGAACTTTTCAGGATGATAGAAATGTTCTAAAATTGGATTGTGGTGGTGGCTGCATAATGCTATAAAATTGCTAAACATTATTGGATTGTTCACTCGCTAAATAATTCTATCATTTTAATTTTTTCTTTCTTTCTTTCCCTTCCTCCCTTCCTCCCTTCCTTCCTTTTTTGACAGAGTCTCATTCTGTTGCCCAGGCTAGAGTGCCATGACATCAGCCTCACTCATAGCAACCTCAACCTCCTAGGTTCAAGTGATCCTACTGCATCAGCCTCCAAGTAGCTGGGACGACAATCACTGGCCATAATGACCAGAAAATTTTTCTATTTTTTATTAGAGATGGGTATCACTCTTGCTCAGGCTGGTCCTGAACTCCTGAGCTCAAGCAATCCGCTGCCTCAGCCTCCCAGAGTGTTAGGATTACGGGCCTGAGCCACAGCACCCAGCCAATTTTTTTTCATTTGTTTAGTACTTTGTATTGTTGTTTTATAAACAATTCTAAATTGTATTAAAATTCAACTTATAGTGGTTAAATTTTAAGATTATGTAAATTAACCCCAATGAAGTTTTTTGTCTCTTTGTTTGTTTTTAAGGCAACCCTGTCCCTGTTGTATCTGCAACAACCTCAGTTCATATCTGAGCCATGGCACCATATAAAAAAACAAAGCAGAGACTTTCCTAATGTCTTTTTTCTTTTTATTGTTGGGGATTCATTGAGGGTACAAGAAACCAGGTTACACTGATTGCATTTGTTAGGTAAAGTCCCTCTTACAATCGTGTCTTGCCCTCAAAAGGTGTGGCACACACCAAGGCCCCAACCCCCTCCCTCCTTCCCTCTCTCTGCTCTTCCTTTCCCCACCCCTCCCTCCTTTCTCTCTGCTCTCCCCTTCCCCCACCCACCATGTCCTTAATTGTCATTAATTGTCCTCATATCAAAATTGAGTACATAGGATTCATCCTTCTCCATTCTTGTGATGCTTTACTAAGAATAATGTGTTCCACTTCCATCCAGGTTAATACAAAGAATGTAAAGTCTCCATTTTTTTAAATGGCTGAATAGTGTTCTATGGGAATTCCCTAGGATTCTAAAAATTTATATTTAAAAAATTGCTAGGTGTCGTGGCTCATGCCTATAATCTCAGCACTGTGGGAGGCTGAGACAGGAGGATTGCCTGAACTCAGGAGGTCGAGACCTAAGTGAATGAGAGTGAGATCCTGACTCATTATGAAAAACCCAGCCGGGCTCCCTGGCAAGTGCCTGTTATCCAGTGGCTTCGGGAGGCTGAGGCAGCAGGATGCCCACAGCCCAAGTCTGAGATTACAGTGAGCTATGACACCACTGCACTCTGCTCAGGGCATAGGGTCTCAACAACAAAAATATAATAGGCTCAGCGCCCATAGCTCAGTGAGTAGGATGCCCGCCACATACACAGAAGCTGGTGGTTCAGCCCAGCCCTGGCCTGCTAAACGATGACAACTGCAACCAAAGAAATAGCCAGGCGGGTGCCTGTAGTCCCAGCTACTTGAGAGGCTAAGGCAAGAGAATCGCTTAAGCCCAAGGGTTTGAGGTTGCTGTGAGCTGTGACACCACTGCACTCTACCAAGAGCAACATAGTGAGACCTTTGTCTCAAAAAAAAAACCCAATACATATATATATATAAAATAAATCAGTGAATGCAAACCCAATATATACATTTATATATATATAAAATAAATCAGTGAATGCAAAACTAAGCTCAATGTATCGTCCCATAAATTATTAATTACAAAGGTTAAATTAGTAACCTTACAGTAGTGATAGTAGAATTACTCAGACTTAACTAAGTGATCAAAGCTCATATCATGAGCATAGGGACAAAGTGGTACCACCTGACTCCTGATATATATATGCACTATGAAGGAAAACTTCAACTCTGGGGTATTTCTTCCAAAAATGCATAAACCAAATCTAATGAGGAGGAAACATCAGGGGGAGAATTCTGTGAAATAACTGTTCTGTACTCTTAAGAAATGTCAAGGTCAAGAAACAAAGGCTGAGGAGTTGCTTGTTCTAGATTTAAGAAGGCTAAAGAGACAAGACAACCAAATTAATGTTTAGTCCTGGATTGGATTCTGGACTGTAAAAACTATATAGGATATTATTGGGCAAGTGAGAAAATGTAAAGGTAGTCTCTAGATCAGGGGTGGCAAACACGCGGCTCTCAAGCCGCATGCGGCTCCCAGCCAAAATGAATGCAGCTCTTTGCCTCTTATCATTATTTTGTATACTGTGGCTCTTTGCCAAGTTTGGATTTTGTTATGCTGCTTCTGAGGAGGGACCTCTGAGGAGA
>CAUYPK010114826.1:0-13713 GCA_963574355.1 Loris lydekkerianus
AGCAATCTACAGATTTAATGCAATCCCTATTAAAGCACCTCTGTCATACTTTAAAGATCTGTAAAAATTAGTACTTCATTTTATATGGAAACATAAAAAACCTCAAATAGCCAAGACATTACTCAGAAATAAAAAAAAAAAAAAAAATTAGGAGAAATCACGCTACCAGACTTCAAACTATACTATAAATCTATAGTGATCAAAACAGCATGGTACTGGCACAAAAATAGAGAGGTAGATGTATGGAACAGAATTGAGAACCAAGAGCTGAACCCAGGCACTTATTGTCATTTGATCTTTTATAAGCCTATCAAAAATATAACTTTGGGGAAAGATTCCCTATTTAATAAATGGTGCTGGGTGAACTGGCTGGCAACTTGTAGAAACTGGACCCACACCTTTCACCATTAAAAAAAAAATGGACTCTCACTGGATAAAAGATTTAAATTTAAGACATGAAACTATAAGGATTCTTGGAAAGAGTACAGGGGAAACAACTGAAGAAATTGGCCTGGGAGAATACTTTGTGAGAAGGACTCCCCTGGGCAATTGAAGCCATACCAAAAATACATTACTGGGATCTTATCAAACTAAAAAGCTTCTGCACTGCCAAGAACACAATAAGTAAAGCAAGTATACAGTCCTCAGAATGGGAAAGGATATTTTCAGGTTATGTTTCTGACAATGGTTTGATAACCAGAATCCACAGAGAACTCAAACTTATTAATAAGAAAAGAACAAGTGATCCCATTTCATTGTGGGCAAGAGACTTGAACAGAAGCTTCTCTGAAGAAGACAGGCACATGGCCTACAGACACATGAAAAAATGCTCATCATCTTTAATCATCAGAGAAATGCAAATCAGAACCACTTTGTGATATCATCTAACTCCAATAAGAGTGGCTCACATAACAAAATCCCAAAACTACAGATGTTGACATGTATGTGGAGAAAGGGGAACACTTATGCACTGCTGATAGGAATGCAATCTAATAAATTCCTTTTGGAAAGAAGTTTGGAAAACACTCAGGGATCTAAAAGTAGAACTGCTGTTTGATCCTGCAATTCCTCTACTAGGTATATATCCAAAAGACCAAAAATTCACTTTTCAACAAAGATATTTGCACCAGATTGTTCAGTGCAGCTCAATTCATAATAACCAAGTCATGGAAGAAGCCTAAGGGCCCATTGACCCATGAATGGATTAATAAATTGTGGTATATGTATAGCATGGAATACTATGCAGCCTTAAAAAATATGTAGACTTTACCCCTTTTATGTTTACATGGATGGAGCTGGAAAATATTCTTCTTAGTAAAGTATCCCAAGAATGGAAGAAAAAGTATCCAATCTACTCAATACTTTTATAAAACCAATCTATAATTACTCACACTTTCTTATGAAAAATAGATCACAACTATAGCTGAACTTTCCACAACTAAACTTTCCATTTGTTAGCATCTTCAGCTACTTCTTTTCTCAGAGTTTCATAGTTCTCTTTATATAGAGTAAGGAGAGAAGTAGACAGGGATGGGAGGGAAGGGAGAGGTTCTATAGAGGGAGGGTAAGCAATGGGAACACACCTATGGAGCATATTGCAAAGGTATAAGTCAAATCTATCAAGTATAGAACATAAATGTCTTAACACAATAATTAAGTAAATGAGGTGAAAGCTATATTATTTAGTAAGCATTCCAAATTGTATAAAAAAATCAACACACTATACCCCACAAATTCATAAATATATTAATGATCTGTGTATATGACTCAATAAAAGGAAAAAAAATCAACCTTTAATTTCATTGATTTTATATGTGTGTGTGTGTGTGTATCCATTTCACTTAGCTCTTGTCTTTATTATTTCTTTCCTTCCAATTTTGGATTTGGTTGATGAGAAGAATGCATATTCTGTAGCTGTTGAATGAAATGGGTAAAATGTTCTTTAAATGTCTGTTAGTCTGCAGTTTAATTAAATCCCTCATTTATAAATCTGTCTAGATGATCTATCCAATGCTGGGATGTAGGGTGTTGAAGTCCCCAATATTATTGTGTTGGAGTCTACCTTTCCCTTTACATCTAATATTTGCTTTATATATCTAGGTACTTTGGTGTTAGATCCATGTTTAAAATTAGAAGTCCTCTTGCTAAATTGATCCATTTGTCATTATATAATGACCTTCTTTGTCTCTTACAACTGTTCTTCAGTTATAGTCTGTTTTACTTGACATAAGTACAGCTACTCCTCATTTTTGGTTTTGGTTTTGGTGTTTGCATAAAATATCCTCTTCTATCTCTTTACTTTCAGTCTATGTATGTCTTCAAAGGTGAGACACGTTTCTTTTTTATTTTATTTATTTTATTTTTTTAATGTATTTGATCAGCTTATATCTTTTTTTTTTATTGTTGGGGATTCATTGAGGGTTCAAGAAACCAGGTTACACTGATTGCATTTGTTAGTTACAGTCCCTCTTACAATTGTGTCTTGCACCCCAAAAGATGTGTCACACACCGAGACCCCACCCTTCTCCCTCCTTCCCTCTGTCTGCTCTCCCCTTCCCCCATCGCCCACCATGTACTAGGTCATTAATTGTCTTCATATCAAAAATTGATATGAATTGAATACATAGGATATGATTGAATACATAGGATTCATGCTTCTCCATTCTTGTGATGCTTTACAAGAATAATGTGTTCTACTTCCATCCAGGTTAATACAAAGGCTGTAATGTCTCCATTTTGTAAAATGGCTGAATAATATACCATGGTGTACATATACCACAGCTGGTTAATCCATTCCTGGGTTGGTAGGCATTTAGGCTGTTTCCACATTTTGGCGATTGTAAATCGGGCTGTGGTAAAAAGTCTAGTGCAAGTGTCCTTGTGATGAAAGGATTTTTTCCCTTCTGAGTAGATGCCCAGTAATGGGATTGCAGGATCAAATGGGAGATCTACCTTGAGTTCTTTGAGGTTTCTCCATACTGCCTTCCAAAAAGTTTGCAGTCCCATCAGCAGGGTAAAAGTGTTTCTTTCTCTCCACATCCACACCAGCATCTGCAGCTTTGAGATTTTGTGATGTGGTCCATTCTTGCTGGGGTTAGATGATATCTTAGGGTGATTTTGATTTGTATTTCCCTAATAATTAAGGATGATGACAATTTTTTCATGTTTGCTAGCCATTCATATGTCTTGTTTAGAGAAGGTTCTATTCATCTAACTTCCCCATAGATATATAGAATTGTTGGCTTTTTTCATGTGGATTAATTTGAGTTCTCTATAGATCCTAGTTATCAAGCTTTTATCTGATTCAAAATCTGCAAATATCCTTTCCCATTGTGTAGGTTGTCTATTTGTTTTGGCTGCTGTCTCCTTAGCTGTACAGAAGCTTTTCAGTTTAATTAAGTCCCATTTGTTTATTTTTGTTATTGTTACAATTGGCATGGCAGTCTTCTTCATGAAGTCTTTCCCCAGGCCGATATCATCCAGTGTTTTTCCTATGCTTTCTTTGAGGATTTCTACTATTTCATGTCTTAAATTTAAGTCTTTTTTTGTTTTGTTTTCATTTTTTTTGAGACAGAGTCTCACTTTGTTGCCCTCAGTAGAGTGGCATGGTGTCACAGCTCACAGCAACCTCCAATTCCTGGTCTTAGGTAATTCTCTTGCCTCAGCCTCCCTAGTAGCTGGGACCACAGATACATGCCACAATACCTGGCTATTTTTTGTTGCAGTTTGGTTGGGGCCTGGCCTGAACCTGCCACCGTCAGTATATGGTGCCGGCACCCTACTCACTGAGCCACCGGCGCCACCCTTAAATTTAAGTCTTTTATCCATCTGAATCAATTTTTGTGAGTGGAGAAAAGTGTGGGTCCAGTTTCAGTCTTTTACATGCGGATATCCAGTTCTCCCAGCACCATTTATTGAATAGGGAATCTTCCCCCAGTGTATGTTCTTGTCTGGTTTATCAAAGATTGGGTGGTTGTAAGATGTTAGTTTCATTTCCTGGTTTTCTATTTGATTCCAAATGTCTATGTCTCTATTTTTGTGCTAGTACCATGCTGTCCTGACCACTATGGCCTTGTAGTACAGCCTAAAATCCGGTATGCTGATGCCCCTGGCTTTGTTTTGATTACTAAGAACTGCCTTAGCTATACGGATTTTTTTCTGGTTCCATAAAAAATGCAGAAGCACCAGTCTCTGTCTCTATTTTTCTGCCAATACCATGCTGTTTGGTTACTATAACCTTGCATTATAGACTGAAGTCTGGTATTGTGATGCCTCCAGATTCATTTTATTTTTTTTCCTTAGGATTACTTTGGCTATTTGGGCTCTTTTCTGGTTCCACACAAAGCATAGTATTATTTTTTCTAGACCTGTAAAATATGCCATTGGCATTTTGATGGGGATTGCATTGAATCTGTAAATCACTTTGGTTCGTATAGACATTTTAACAGGGTTGATTCCTCCAATTCATCAGCATGATGTGTTTTTCCATTTGTTTACATCATCCGCAATTCTTGCCTCAGTGCTTCATAGTTCTCCTCGCACAGATATTTCACCGTGGAAAAGAATAGAAAACCCAGCTATAAAACAATCTACTTGTCACCAACTGATCTTTAACCATACAGACAATACACACTGGGGAAAAGGAATCAATAAATGATGCAGGGAAAACTGGATAGCCACATGCAGAAGAATGAAACATGGCCCCTTTCTCTTGCCATTTACAAAAATTAATTCAAGATGGTTAAAAGTTTGAAATGTAATGTATGAAAACATACAAATTCTAGAATAAAATGCAGAAGCATTTTTTCCAAGTCTTGAAAGTATGATGTTGGTATTTTAATAGGGATGGCATTGAATTGGTATATTGCTTTGGGAATTATAGACATTTTAACAATGTTGATTCTTCCCAGCCATGAGCATGGTATGTTCTTCCATTTGTTAATATCCTCTGCTATTTCCTTTCTTAGGGTTTCATAATTTTCTTTATAGAGGTCCTTCACCTCTCTTGTTAGGTGTATTCCTAGGTATTTCATTTCTTTGAAGCTATGGTGAAGGGAGTTGTGTCCTTAATTAGCCTGTCATCTTGGCTGTTATTGGTGTATACAAAGACTACTGACTTGTGGACATTGATTTTATATCCTGAGATATTACTGTATTTTTTGATGACTTCCAGGAGTCTTGTGGTTGAGTCTCTGGGGTTCTCTAAGTATAAGATCATATCATCAGTAAAGAGGGAGTATTTGACACCCCCCTTCCACTCCCATTTGGATGCCCTTTATTTCCTTCTCTTGCCTAATTGTATTGGCTACAACTTCCAGCACTATGTTGAATAGTAATGGTGACAAAGGACAACCTTGTCTGGTTCCAGTTCTAAGTGGAAAAGCTTTCAGTTTTACTCTGTTCAGTAAAATATTAGCTTTGGTTTGTAATAGATAGCTTCAATCACTTTAAGAAATGTGCCACATATGCCTATACTCTTCAGTGTTCTAATTAGAAAAGGATGCTGGATTTTATTGAATGCTTTTTCTGCATCTATTGAGAGGATCACATGGTCTTTGTTTTTGCTTCTGTTGATATGGTGAATAATGTTTATGGACTTGCATATGTTAACCCAGCCTTGCATCCCTGGGATGAAAGGTACTTGATCATGATGTATGACTTTTCTGATGATAAGCTGTAATCTATTGACTAGGATTTTGTTCAGAATTTTTGCATCTATGTGAAATTGGTCTGAAGTTCTCCTTTTTAGTTGGGTCTTTTCCTGATTTTTGGTATCAGGGTGATGTTTGCTTCCTATAACATGTTGAGGAAGATTCCTTCCTCCTCAATTTTTTGGAATAATTTCTGCAGTATGGGAATAAGTTCTTCTTTGATGGTTTGATAGAATTCTGATGTGAAGCCATCTGAACCCAGGCTTTTGGGGGAGGGGGGGAGATTTTGTATTGTTTCTTTGATCTCAGTGCTTAAAATTGGTCTGTTCAGGAGATCTGCTTCTTCCTGGCTAAGTCTAGGGAGAGGTTGTGATTCCAAATATTGATCCATTCCCTTCATATTGTCAAATTTTGGGGCATAGAGTTCCTGGTAGCATTCAGAGATAATCTCTTGTATCTCTGCGGCGTCAGTTGTTATTTCCCCTTTATCATTTCTGATTGAAGTTACTAGAGATTTTACTTTTCTATTTCTAGTTAGTTTGGCCAAAGGTTTATCCATTTTATTTATTTTTTCAAAAAACTAAGTCCTTATGGTACATAATGCAAGGGTGCTTGTTGGATTTATTAAGTATAGAGTATAAATGTCTTAACACAATAATTAAGTAAACGAGATGAGGTTTATATTAACCAGTGTGATGTTAATGCTCCTAAGTCTATATGAAATCAGCACATTATACCCCATACATGCATTAATGTATACATGATCTATGCATTTATGATTTAATAAAAAAAATTTAAAAACCTCCTTGTTTCATTAATTTTCTGAATGATTCCTTTGTTTTCAGTTTCATTAATCTCTGATTTAATTTTAGATATTTCTTTTCTTCTGCTGGGTTTAGGCTTAGATTGTTCTTCTTTTTCCAATTCTATGAGATGCCTTGTGAGTTTGTTGATGCATTTTCTTTCTGTTTTCCAAATGTAGGCATCTAAAGCAATAAATTTTCCTCTCAGGACTGCCTTTGCTGTATCCCACAGGTTTTGGTAGCTTGTGTCTTCATTGTTGTTATGCTCATGGAAGTTAATGATTTCCTCTTTTATTTTTTCCTGCCCCCAACTGTCATTCAGCATAACGTTGTTTAATTTCCATGCCTTTCTGTGGGCTTGAACGTTTTTGTTGGAGTTGAGTTCCACCTTTAGTGCCTTGTGGTCTGAGAAGATGCAAGGTAAAATTCCAATTCTTTTGATTCTGTTGAGGTTTGTTTTGCATCCTAGAATATGATCAATTTTTGGAGAATGTTCCATGGGGTGATGAGAAGAATGTATATTCTTTATCTTTGGGGTGGAGTGTTCTATATATATCTACCAAGCAGGGTTGTTCTAGGGTCTCATTTAAGTCCCTTATATCTTTGTTTAATTTCTGTTTAGAGGATCTGTCCAGCTCTGTAAAAGGAGTGTTAAAGCCCTCTGTTATTATGGTGTTATAGGATATCATATTGCTCTGACTAATTAAGATCTGTTTCAAGAATCTGGGAGATTTTAAGTTGGGTGCATAAATATTTAGAATTAAAATGTCTTCTTACTGTATTTTTCCCTTGACAAATATGAAGTGACCATCTTTGTCTTTTTTTACTTTAGTTGCTTTAAACCCACATGTATATGAAAATAAGATTACAACCCCTCTTATCTTCTGAATTCTGTTTGCCTGAAAAATGGTCTTCCAACCCTTAACTCTGAGTTTTAATTTGTCTTTTGAGGCTAGGTGTATTTCCTGCAGACAGCAAATGGATGGCATGTGCTTTAGATCTAATCAACTGATCTATGCCTCTTCAGTGGGGAATTCAAGCCACTGACATTTATTGAAGTAATTGATAGGTGTGGTAGTATTCTATTCATCTTATTTTGTGAAAGTCCATTGCTTAGTTTTGTCTTTTGTATAGGATTTATCCTTTAATTTCTGGGTGCTTACTTTGCTTGTGGTCCATTGTGATGGTCAGTGTATAGAACTGGTTGAAGTATTTCCTGTAGGGCTGGTCTTGTTGTGGCAAATTTCCTCAAGGTTTGCATATCAGTAAAAGATTGGATTTCTCCATCAATTTTAAAGCTTAGCTTAGCAAGATATAGAATTCTGGGCTGGAAATTGTTGTTTAAGTAGATTAAATGTAGATGAGTGTTGTCTTCTGGCTTGAAAAGTTTAGAGAAGTCTGCGGTCACCCTGATGGATTTGCCTATGTAGGTCAATTGGTGCTTACTCCTGGAAGCTTTCAAAATCTTTTCTTTTGTCTTGACTTTGGACAGGTTCATCACAATGTGTCTTGGAGAAGCTCTATTTGAGTTGAGGCGACCTGGGTTCCAATATCTCTCTGAAAGGCATGTGTCAGTATCTTTGGTGAAATTAGGGAAATTTTCATTTATAATATTCTCTAGAATAGCTTCCATTCTTCTGGGGCATTCTTCTTCCCCTTCTTGGATACCTATAACCCGTATGTTTGAACAATTCATAGAGTCCAACAATTCTGTCAATGAACATTCTGCTTTCTCTCTCTTCTTTTCTGCCTTGTTAACTATCTGAGTTATCTTAAGAGCTTTGTCCTCTACCTCTGAGATTATTTCTTCTTCATGGTCTAATCTGTTGTTGATACTTTCTATTGCATCTTTAAGCTCCCTAATTGACTGCTTCAATTCCTCCAGTTCTGCTATATCCTTTCTATATTCTCCATATCATTAATCTCTTATTTGATTCTGTTTTTTTGATTTCCTTTTGGTTGTTTTCCACTTTCTCAGCAATTTCCTTCATTGTTTTCATCATCCATATTTTCAATTTACCTTCTGTCATTTATAACATTTCTTTATGGGTGGAATCCTCTGCAGTAGCTACTTCATGGTCCCTTGGGGTAGGGGGATTGCTCTTGACTGGTTTTTCATGTTGCCAGGATTTTTCTGCTGATTCTTCCTCATGGGTGTTTTATTTTATCTCTTTCCTTTCCCTAATTTTCCTTTCACTTCCTCTTGCTCTTTAAGTAACCATGCCTCTGGCCTAAGGTTTTGATGAGTCCTTTTGGTACAGGACCAGAAGGATGAGAAAACTGAAGAGCAAGAAGGGAAAAAAGATTAAAAAAGAAATAGAAAAGAGAAAGGAGAGGGGGTGAGTACAAGGGAATATTGGCAAAAAGAAGAGAAGCACAGAAAGAAGGAGACAGGAGAAATATAGGTGTACAGTAGGGTACTTTGACCCAACCTTAAACTCCCCCAACCTCTGGGGGTGCTGGGTTGGGTGGTTTTCTTGAGGTCATTAGCTCCTTGCCAGCCTATTCAGACACAGTACCCCACCTCCACCAAGTAGACAGGAAAGACGAAAATACCATAAATCAAACCAAAACAAACAGAAAACCTTATGGGATAAAATTGGGGGGAAACCCAAATAATAGGGTTAGAAACACTAGCAAAAATGAAGTTCTGATTGTTAAAGAAGGCAACAATGGAAAATTATATTTAAACTAGAAAATGAAGAAAGAGAAGAAAGGAAAAAAAGAAAAATCTACAGGGAAAATGTTGAAATAAAGAAGAAGAAGCCAAAACCAAAAACAAAGCAGTATATATATCTTGCTGAATATCATCTGGGCAACAGACGATCTTCTGGGGTATGAGATGTTAATCACAGTGCCAATACACCTGTATGAGTTGGAGACTGGAGGCCTCTGCTGATTTCTCAAACCCTGCAGGGTTGAGACCCTAAATCTCTCCTCAACACTCTTAAAAGACATTTTAAACCATTAACCTTGGCTAAGCAAAAGGTTTCCCAGGAAAGCACTTGTCACTGAGATCTCTCCTGAAGTGACTGCCTGCTTATCCAGTGCACCAAAACCAGTCTCACACTGTGTTCCTGAGGGCTAAGGCTGTAAGGTAGCCCTGCTAGTACCAAACACTGAAATTTCTGCTCTTCCTCACTGTCTCAGTCCCCGCCTTTGGGCTGCTCAGTCACTACATTACTCACCCAAGGTATCACAACCTGATCCTCACTCTGTGACCCTGGGGGCGGAGCCTGGAAGGGCAGTTCTCCCACAGTGGCTGCAGGGATAGCTCACAGCCAAACGATATTAGCTCCATTCAGTGGCTCAGTCTGAGGCCCTAGACAATGCTTAAAGTGATTCACAATCTCGCCCAAGTTCTCCCAAGGTAGTTCAACTGAGTTCCCAAGTCCAAAAAATCAAAACAGTCCACAGGGAAGGCCTTCCCTGTTTGCAGTCTTGCTCTGCTGTAGTTATAGCTGCAGGCAGCCTCAGACCAAATGAACACAACCACTTGCCAGTTCTCCACTGCTTTTGTCCTCCTCTTGGGGTCCAGAAGTTTCTCGCTGTCTCCCTGTGTCCTCAAAGAGATGTTTCTGGGCAGATCCCAGCAGCCAGAGATGCCTGGAGTCTTCTCTCCCCCACCTCACCGTGTTCAGTTGCAAAGAAGCTGTTACTCAGCTGTCATCTTGCTCCACTGCCCCCCCCCACACATTTCTTATGAACAGCATACAGTTGGATCATGTTTTTATTCATTTAGCCAGTTTATACTTTTTAAGTGGAAAGTTTAATGTTTATGTTCAAGGTTGTTAATGATATGTGAGGGCTTCCTGACATTTTATTAACTGATTTCTTCTTTTTGTATATTATTTGTTGCTTTCTCTTTTATTATCATTGTGATGTGATAGTTTTCCATAACAGTAACACTTGAGTCCTTTTCTTCCTCATTTGCATTTGTTCTACTAGTAGGTTTTATACATTTGTATGTTTTCATGATGGTAGATACTACAATTTTACTTTCTTGTGTAAGACTCATTTCGGCATTTATTATAGGGCTTGTCTAGTGGTGAATTCCCTCAGTTTTTTCTTGTCTGAGAAAGACTTTATTTTTCCTTCATTTATGAAAGGCAACTTTACCAGATATATCCCGGAGTGGCAAAGTTTGTTTTTTTCCTTTCAGCATGATATTTTCCTTTGAATATATCATCCTATTCTCTCCTGACCTGTAAGGTTTCTGCTGGAATATTTGCTGTTAATATAATAGAATTCCCCTTATAAGTGACTAGGTGCTTTTCCCTCAATGAGAAGAAATTTCATTGTCTTCAACATTTGCCAGTTTGACTATAATGTTTCATGGATAAAAGCTTTTTTGAATGCATCTATTATGGATCTCTGAGATTAATGTATATGGATTTCTAAATCTTTTGCTTGCATTGAAAAGATTTCATCTATATCATTAAATAGTTTTTCTAAGTATCCTATTTTCCCTTCACCTCCTGGGACATTGAAAATTTGAATATTTGGTTGCTTTGTGGTGTCCCATATGTGACATAGGCTTTATTTTTAAAAATTCATTTTTATCTGACTCATTATTGAAGATAGGTCCCTTGTTATTTTAAGGGACCTATCTTCAACCTCTAAAGTTCTTTCTTCTGCATAATCTAGTCTATTGTTGAAGCATTCAAATGTATTTAGTATTTCATTCAATGAATTCATCAGTTCCAGACATTCTGCTTGGTTCTTTTCTATATCTGTATCTTTGGTAAATTTATAATTTATATCCCAAATTATTTTTCTGATTTTTTAATTGTTTATCTGAATTCTCTTGTATCTTGCCAAGCTTATTCAATAACATTATTTAAAATTTTTAATCTCAGATTTGATAAATTTCTTTTTGATTGGAAGTTGTTGAAGAACTATTATGTTCTTTGAACATGTCATATTTCCTTTCTTTTTTTATTTCTTGTGTCTTTATATTGCTTCTTCCAAGTTTTTGAACTTGCTTTCATAGGGAAGAATTTTTTCCTAGAGATATATTTATGGTGTTAATTGGGTATGGCACTGATTCTGACTGTAAGCAGTTATGTAGTCACTATATAATTTCTTTGGCTTTAAATAGTGTCAGTAGTGACTTATTTTTCTCAGGGGCACAGGATACTGTTGTTAGTGTAGGATGTGGTGAAATTCTACTGGGGATGGGGATATCAAGTGAGATAATCCTCAGGCCACACTGGTGGCAGCAGCAAGACAGTCATTCCTGACATCAGGCCCCAGGAAAGTGTACACTGCAACTGGTTTTAGCAGATATAGGTAAGCTGATTTGGGGCCTCCAGATAGCTTGCTAGGGTATCAGCAGTGGGCTAGGACGGTCCTCAATCCCTCAAGGAGCAGACATGACATGGGTGATGGCAGTGGCAATAGCAGGAAAATCCACTGACTTCTGAGCAGTCCATGGTGGGCTGGGTGGGCTAATCCATAAGCCCACAGGTAGTGTTAGTGGTAGCTTGGATGGGATTATCTTCAGGCCTGTGGGAAGAGTGCTCAGGTGCCAATGGTGTAGGGACAGGAAACCTGTGACCTTCTGGATTCTTGAGTACAGCTCTTTGACTGAATCTAAATTTTACAGAACAAATTCTTTTAATTGCCAATCTCCAGGCCCACAGATGGGATGCTCAGGCACTTATGGTGGTATCTTGGCTGGGCAGGCTTATCCTGAGACCTTCCAGTGGTGCATGTGGCTACTAGCTGTGATAAGCAGGGGCAGGGAGATTACCATATACTTTACAGAATACTTGGGTGGGGTTAGAAGTGACTGTGCTACAGCTCTACTCCTTGAGAGCAAGGTTGCTCAGTGGTGGTAGCCAAAAACAACCAGATGGAAGCATGTCTTTGGTCCTCCTAGGTTATGGCTATAAGTGGGTTTCCTGAGAATGCTTTAAAATACACATCAGTCCTGCCTCTGAGGGTGGCAAGTTCATAGGCAATGGATCCTGCTTTGGCCCTGGTAGCAGTAGCACCAGCTATGTGTGGAGGATATCAATGAACCTCCCTAGATGTGGACACGAGGGAACTGCTGGTCCCTGAGACAGGCTGCATTGTGGTGGAGGCTGGGCTCTCAAAGTGTTGCGCCCCCCCCCCCCACAGCTGCTGCGAATTCAAAGGTATGTGGGATCCAGCATGAGCTTCCTCTCTGGAGCAATGCCATTACTCATTCTCCAGGCAGCCCCCTATATTAGTCTCAGAGCCCACATGGGTCAAGAAGTTTTCCTGTGGCTAGGAGCACAGGCATCTGCAGTGGGAATACAGACCACTGGGCATCATTCACTTATCCCTTTCCTCTTGCTAGAGAGCCTCCCAAGGCTCCCAACTTATCCAGGATCTTCCTGGTTTCCCTCTCCTTCCTTTTCTTGTGTATTTACTGTTACTTCGTGAAGTTCAGCATTCTTTCTTTGTAGATCTAGACCATGTTATTATCTGGCTATTTGGGTTCTTCTTTGTGGAGGAGGCAAGTACCTGATGATTCTAGTTAGCTATCTTGAAAACCCTCCTGGTATTGGACAGAGATTTCATTGATTCTGTGCATTACTTGGGTAGTATGATCATTTTAACAATATTCTTTCAATCAATGAATATGAAATGTCTTTCCTTTTTGTTATTGCCACTTCAATTACACTCATGAGTGTTTTGTAGTTTTCACTGTAGAGATCTTTCACTTCCTTCACTAAGTTTATTCCCAAGTATTTTTTCTCATTGTAAATGAGATCGCTCTCTTAATTTAGTTTTTATTTTGTATCCAGTCAGCCAACCTGTGCTTCTTTAGAGGACAATTTAAACCATTCACATTAATTGGGAATATTGATAAGTCTTTCGAGAGTCCGGTGGACATTTTTAATCCTTTTGCAACTGTGGAAGTTGGAGTTTGATCAAAAAATGTTTGGGTGGGTTTACTTTTATGGTGGAGAATTACGCTGGTCTTTATGGAGGATAGGTCTAAGAATGTCCTGTAGAGCTGGTTTAGTTGTGGCAAAATTCTTCAACATGTGAATGTCATTGAAGTATTTAATTTCTCCATCATAAATAAAGCTCAGTTTAGTTGGGTACAGGATCCTGGGTTGAAACTTGTTTTGTTTTAGGAAATTAAAAGTCGATGACCATCCTCTTCTAGCTTGAAAGGTTTCAGCAGAGAGATCTTCAGTTATTCTAATATTCTTCCCCTTGTAGGTAATGGTTTTCTTTCATCTGGCAGCTTTCAGAATTTTCTCCTTCATATTAACTTT
>CAUYPK010114827.1:0-16606 GCA_963574355.1 Loris lydekkerianus
GCGCGGCTGGTGGCGGCGTGGCGCGTAGCGTCGCCTCTCCGCTCCTCTGCTCTGCTCTCCTGTCCTCGCCGCTCCTCGCCTCTCCGATCCTCTCCTCTCCTCTCCTCTCCTCTCCTCTCTCTCACACACACCCACATAGCAGGGCCTCCTGGGGCAGCCAGGGGTGACAAGGTACAGTGTATGAGAGGTCAGGCAGAACAGGTGAGGACAAAGCCAACAGAGTCCTGCAGCCTCAGGGCAGGGTCTCAGGGAGGGAAAGGGACATAGGAGGTTCCTCCCTGGGAATGGAGCTGAATACACCTGATGAACACATGACTGCTGCAGAGGGGAGACTCCTGGCAGCAAGACTACAGACTCCATAGCCCCACCTCCAGGGAGGGGCCTCTGCATCCCTGGGTGGTGGGTGGGGTGGCACAATTTTCTCCCACAGCCCCCAGGTCCTCTCCATGGTAATTCATCATTAAGCTTGGAAATTCCAGGCTCCAAGCTCAGCTATTCTCCCAGGACAAGGATGTCACCCTGTAGCTGGCATGGACCATCTCTCTCCGTGCCAGGTCAGGCTGCCATCCCAGGCCTGAAATGGGGAGTTTCCCTATCCCTACCACAGACGTTTGAACAGGAGGGTAAAGTGGACAGAGAAACAAGACCTTCTGCAGTCAGACTCACTCCAGAACTTCCCAATGGAGAGGAGGGGTAAGCCAATCCTGCAGAAGGCTGCAAATTGTCATCTCAGGAATGGCAAGGGGCCATATAAAGATGCCTGTGCCATAACCCTGGGCAACTCTGTGTTTGGTCTTTTACGTTCCTCATATGCTGACAAAATAAAGGCCAGGTATAAGTGGGCATCACTAAAGGTTCAGGTTCTGGAAATAGACCCTGGTTTAAATGCTGGTTCTTCCCTTACTAGCTGTGAGCCTAGACAAGTACCTTTAACACTGGTGCCTCAATTCTCGCATCTGGAAAATGGGCATAGGGCAAAGGGGACCTACTTCAGAAAATTCAGATAGCCCAGACAATTTCAGACTTGGGAATTTGTTTGCCTTGCTTTGGTTTTAAAGACGGTAAATGGCCCAAGGAGGCCAGGAAGAGCCTGAAAGACTACAACACACAGCCCATGGACGGGAGTGGGGACAGAAGGGACAGTGCTTCTGCAGTGAATAATAGGCTGGAAAATCAGGGGGTAGCTCTAGGAGGATAGCAGGGCCCAGCCAGCCCCCAACCCACCGAGCCTGCCCAGGCCAATCACTCCCCTTCCGTGGTCTCCTGCCCTGCACACAGAACAACCTGTCGCTCAAGGAGGGCTTTGGTGAGAGGCTCCTCAGGAAAGGGCCTGGGAGGACTCCCGATCCTGGGGGTGTTAGGCACAGGGCCTTCCCCTTAGAAGTCTCACTAGCCCCTCCTAGAGGCAAATGGACACCCTGGAGCCAAAGGGAGGCAGGATGGGGATGCTGCCTATCACCACGGCAACAAGCCTGTGCCATCTTGGAGGGCACAGGAGGGGTGGGGAGGGAGGGAGGGAATGCACCCTGGCAGGTGCACTGCTCAGCAGAGATAGACCCGAGGGGCTCCCCCTCACACCTCCCCTCCCCTCTGTGCAGAGGGGGCTGCACAAAAGTCAGGCAGCTGCTCTGCCAAGGCCTGCTCTGCCCCAGTGTAGGGTCCACAAGGCAACCTTCCCACCCAGGTAGGACGTGGCCTTCCCACCACTTACTGGCTCACAGGTTTTACCTTCCTGCTAGGGAGACAAGACATCTAGGAGGGGACACTCCCTCCCACAGCCACTTGGAGTCTAAGAAACAGCCCCCAGGAGCCCTGGGCCATCTCTGGCCCTCTTGAAACCTGCTTCCTCCTTTAAAAATGGGGGTACATTGGGAGGCAATGCAGAAAGAGCACAGAAGATATGTCAGATGCAGCGTCCTGGGCAGAAACAACGTATAACTGTGACTAAGAAGGAACAGGAGGATCTGGGGGAAGGAACCCCACCCCCCACCCCGGCTTCAGGCCAGCTAGCAGGTGACCAAGAAAAGCCGGACACCCCAGGCAGACCAAGCTGGTAACAAATGAGTGTCAGCCTTGGGCCCGCAACCGGCTGGTGACACCAGCTTCTTAAAATAACACTTCTGAACAGGAAGGAAGCAAATGACTCAAGCAGCAGAGAGGTTGGGCTGCTGTGCACGCCCTCCCCCCCAACTCTTGTTCTGGCCAGGCCTGGTCCCCAGAGTGTGCCAGGGCCAGGACCCTGCGGGGTAGAAGAGCAGTGCCATAGAGTCTCGCAAGCCCAGAGTCCTGCTCTGCATCCTCTGTGCTATTTTCTTCCTTTCCAAAGTGAATTCTTCCCTGAACCCAGACCTCCCTCCCAGGGAGATCACAGAGTGACCGGCCCTAGGCAATGGCCACAGAGATTCCTTCTGCCCGAGGACAGGGTCATCAGAACATTCCCAGAGAAGCAGCTTCCTTGGCTGGGCACTCCCTAGGGGAACTTCATCCTTGGCTACAGGTGGGAGAGACCCAAGGGAGTTGGACTCTGTACAGTATGGCCCAGTGACCCACACCCCCGGGTCAGTTGCCTCCATGTGGAGAATGCTTCTGGCCACTCGGGCCCCGTGGAGACCAGAACAGAGGGCAGACCTGTACAGAAAAGGCTGGCCACGCACCCATGGGCTCAGCACAACTTCCCTACTGATCTCTTATTGTGTGACCCTAGGCAAGGCACCACCTTTGCTGGTCCACATGAGAAAATGGGATGGCCCAGGGCACCTGTAGCTCAGTGATTAGGACGCCAACCAGGGAGTGCCCAGCCATGCTCTGGGACTAGTGGGTTTGAACCCGACCTGGGTCTGCTAAACAAACAAAAAAATAGCCAGGCATTGTGGTGGGTGCCTATAGTCCCAGCTACTAGGGAAGCTGAGGCAAGAGAATCACTTGAGCCCAGGAGTTTGAGGTTGCTGTGAGCTATGATGCCACAGTACTCTACTGAGGGTAACAAAGTAAGACTCTGTCTCAATTAAAAAAAAAAAAAAAATTAAAAGAAAATGGGACGGCGGCACCTCCATGTCCCCTAACATGCAGCAGGTTCTCCACTGAAGGCTACCAGGCCTACTGACATCTAGGACACTCACTCCACAGACCTTGGCCTCCTGTGCCACCAGCCTTGAGAGCACCTCTGTTGAGATCCCCAAGCAGGAGACAACCCCCTTTGTCCCAAAGAACCAGAAAAGCATCAGTCTGATACTCCTGGTTCCAAAGCTTCTGAGAACAGCAGACATCCCCCATCCCCCACCCCACCAAATGGCTGGCTCTTGACTCTGTCCCTACTTCCTCTCCTGTAGCCTCAGTCCCCAGGATACAGTGGCCCTCCAGCGAGGAGAGCCTCCAAATCTGGAAATGACTGAGCCTCATATCCAATCCTGCCATCCACACTCAACAAGATGGGGAAACTGAGGTAAGAAGCAGCTTATTGGTGAGAATATAAAACAGAACAGCCACTTTGGAAAATAGCTGGGCAGTTCCTTGAGAGATTAAACACAGAGTTGACATAAGGTCCAGGTACATACCCATGAGGAACAAAAACGTACATTCACATGGAAACCTCACACTAATGTTAACAGCGGTACTATTCTCAACCGCCAAACAAATGCAGACAATATACCATCCACCACAGGGTAAGGGAAGGAAACACTGCACTATCTAGTGGCGGAGTACTACTCAGCCATAAAAAGGAACGCAGCTCTGTCACACACTGCTGCAGATGGACCTCAAAAACAAGATGCCACGTCAAAGGTGCCAGACACAAAAGGCCACGTGGCACATGATTTCATTTGTAGGAAATGTCCAGAATAGGCAAGTCCACAGAGACAGAAGCGTTTCCTTTTAAGACAATGAGATGTTCTAAAATTGACTGCAGTGATGATTGCACACATCTATGAAGAGGCTAAAAATCACTGAATGGTAAGCTTTAAATGGGTAGATGACATGGCCTGTGAATTATATCTCAATAAAGCCACTCAAAAAACAAAAAAAGCAGTAGTCACCACCACTGCTGCCAGGAGCTTCCCAGAATTCATGCCCAATGGGAGCAGTAGGAGCCCAGTCCAGAGCTCAGGACCTGCCTTGAATGAGACAGAACCTGGCAGGGCCAAGAGAAGCTGGACCAGGGCCTCTGCCAGCTCCCCACTGTCTCTGCCTCCTGGGAGGGCCTAGGGGGCCAGTCGCTCACTATCCCTGAGGGGCCCACAAGGACACACCCCAGGCTCTGGGGACTACTCTCACTGTGTGAAACAGAGCAACCTGCAGAAACTCTGGGGAGCAGCTGAACTCTCCTACTGCTCACAGCCTGGGGCCAGGTGCAACGCTAAATGAGCCTTCACCCGGCGTCACCTCACTTAACCCTATGAGAAGGTCCTTGAAGGAGGCCCCAGGTCTTCCCATTTCACAAAGAGAAGCTGTGGTCTGGGGGTTGAGCCCCTTCCCAGGGACTCCCTGCAAATGCATGCTGGAGCTGAGTTTACAGTTAGGCTCTGATGGCATTAGGCTTTATCTGCACCCCACAAGTACCCTCACACACACCCCAGACCCACAGGGCATGTGAACGTGCTAGCAGTACCCCACCTGTTGCCCACCACAGCCATGCAAAGCACTATGACCACCAGCTCAGCGGGACACCAATGGACACTGAACAGGGCTGGGACTCGGGCCAGAGCTCCACCCCCAGCCCAAGGCCTCCAAGAGGCCTGGGGTCTGCTTTCCAGCTCAGCTGCTAACACAACATCAGCAAAATGACACTGGCAGTAGCAAGGACGCTAATAACACTAGTATCAGCCAGCACTCGGCACTTACTCTCCAACAAAGCAGGCACAGCACCTGAGGCTGTACTCAAATTACCCTAGTGACGTCTCACTATCACCCATGGGGATAGATGCCATTATTACTCCCACTTTACAGATGAGCAAACTGAAGCCCAGAAAGGTTAAGAGACCAGCTCAGGTTCACATAGCCATCAAGCAGCAGATCTGGGAGTTGAACCCAGACCATATGGTACAGAAAACAGGCTCTCCGTGCTCAGCTAGAACAAGGCTAGACTCAGGGTGTATGTAGGAGCATACAGGCACCCACTGCCAGGTTCCCCCGGCCTGGCCCACCACCCACCCAGTAGCTGCCCTCCTCTTATCAAAGGGTGCATTTCCGCCTCCTCCCGTGAAAGCTGCCAGGCAGTGCTTGGCAAAAGATGACTTCCTCCTCCCATTTGCCACCCACCTGTCACCCTACCCACCTCCCCAGCCTTCCCCTCCCTACCCCCAAGCTCCCAATGCTATGCCCTGGCTCACCAACTCCACCTGGGGCCCCAGGCCTTCCAGAATGCGATGTGCAGCTTCGGCCTTCTTCTGCAGCGTGACGGAGAAGAGGAGGAATTAAAAAAAAAACACAGAACAGATTATAAATAGAGGCCTCCCAGAACGGCGGGCACCTGCCCAACCCAGCACACTGATCCACAGCCCAGGGGGGTGGGGGGCCTGAGTCCCCCTCCAAGCCCTACTCAGCCTGGGAAAAAGCACTACCCTGGCACCTCAATACCCCCGCAGTGGCCCTGGTAAGCCTGCCAAGTTTCGATTTTACCAAATGCTCCTCTGGTGCCCGGCTCCCCCGGGGCACAGTGGGGAGGGTACAGCTCCTCAGCAGCCCCGCCAGCACTGCCAGGCCTGAGATGCTACCCTGCGCCCTGGAAGCTGGTTGGGTTGTCTACAATTACCTCAGAGCTAGTGCAGCCAGCGAGGAAAGCAGGGAGGAGGAGGAGGAGGGAGGGTGAGATGGAGGCGCTCGGAGATACCCTTTCTAGGATTCTTGTGTTTCACAATCATGTGATTATTTCTGGGCTGCCCCGGGGCCTCCCCGCCTCCTCCCCACTCACAACCAGGGACTTATTAGGAAAACAGGAACATGTGGCAGAAAGGGGCCAGTGGCCGCTAATTCAATAGTCTGGACCTCCAGGCCCCCCACCCTGGGCCTCCAGCCGTCAAGGCGGACATTGTGCCTTAGCCAGGCCCTACCAGCCCCCTGCTTGGGACCACCAGGGCCTGCTCAGAGGAGGCCTGGAAGGCAGCCCAGGCCAGCCAGGGTGACAGAGGGCCAGGGGCTGGGGGAGGGGCCTGTGTCGCAGGGCAGGGGGCAGAGCCAGGCAGGTTGGAGCCCAAGGGCCATGCTGAACTGTACACACACAGGTGGTGGAGCCCGTCCCTCCCATGACTAAGCCACACTGGGGGAGATCAGCACTTAGCAAGGACTGGGAGGATAGCCAGGGTAGTCATCGACTTCATGTGGAAGTCGTCCCCAAATCCAGATGTGCTGAAAAGGGGTGACCCAGAGCTCTGAGGAACGTGGCTGGCCAAAGAATTCCAGTCAGCCTCTCTGAGAGCTCCTCTTAAGGCCAAGGGCATCAGGCTGCTGGCGTCACCACTGAGAGGAGGGGTACCGAGGGCCAAGCTCACTGTCCCTTTCCAGCCCCTGAAGGAAGAGAGTGGGCTTGTAGGTGGGCTCAAGATGACACCTAGAATACCTCTGCCTAGAACCTGGGCCCAGCCCACCCAAGCAGAGAGCCATGCTCTTGGCCCCTTTGTGCAGAACCAAAACCCTAAGACCAGCAGCCTCCAGGTGTGGCTGGGGCCAGAAAATGAGAGGCAAGTGATTATTATAATGATTAGCATTCGACTGAGCACCTGCTATAAACCAAGCACAGGGAACATGGCACGTGTTATTAGAATTTAAATGACACATAAGCATGATGTGAGCAGATGCAAGTGTCCCCACAGTACGAAGATGAAACCGAGGCACAGAAAGCTGACATGGAGAAGAAGCACTCCTTATGCCCTCCAGGCTCTAAGAAGGGAGAGACAAGGGCCAGGGCCTGAGGACCTCCCTGGGTTTGGGACCAGCATCTCCCACACAGGAGGCAGGTGCTACCCAAAGAATCACTGCAGATCTGGGGTACTAAAGATGGGATAAACACGGGGCAGGCCAAAGGGAGGACAGGGCACAGGGCCAGGGGGCACAGGAGAGCTGCCCAAACATTCCCTGGGCACCTACTCCATACTGAGCACCAGGGAGAGACACAGAAATGAGTAAGACCCAGCCTCTGCCTGCAATAAACCCAGTCAATTAGGCAGTCAGCCAACAGCAGTAACAGCAGGCCAGTATGCTCAAGCAGAAAAAGACACATGTGAGGTACAAGGCAGGCACAAAGCAGGGCACAAGTCACTCCCCTGGAAAGCTAATAGGAGGGATATTTGAGCTGGGTGTTGAGGGGTGAATAGGAGTTAGTGTGCATCATGACGCTCTGTGGGATCAACAGCAACTGCCCACCTAGATAAAGGATGATGCCACACAGAAAGGGCTGAAATGTAGCAGCCTGGCCACTAGAAACTGCCTTGTCACACAGCTAGTCATGGGGTCTCGGATCTGGGCTCTGGTCCCAGAGCCCACAGTGGGGGGTCTCAAGAAGCCCGTATCCTTGCCAGTGTGTACTATGAGGTGGCAAGAACCACCCACCTGAACAAGGAGCTGACCACTCCTGCCCTAGCCACACCCTTGAAGGCAGCATGGTGTCTGCCCTGGGGAACTGAAGTTGGGAGAATCCCCAGGCCAGGCCAAATGGAGTACATGCTTCCACCTGCACTAGACATAGGGTGGCTAGTGACAGCTGCCTCCTGCTAGGCAACTGGATGAAGCAGGCCTGGGCAGTGGCCTTCAGCTGAGGCAGGCAACATCTTAGCCTCCACCAATGAGCAGCTAGGTGACTGGTGGTGTCGGCTGCACCCTGGCTAGTGGCTCTCTGCACAGGCACTGGTGGACAGCTTGGCCTAAGGCATCCCTTTCAGACAGTGCCAGTTTGACAAGAATGTCTTCCAGCTGGAGCTGGCCTTTGTCCTTAGCATGGAGGTGTCCCAGCCAGCCTCAAGGAGACACCACAGGCCTGGCCAAAAAGATTACCTTCAAATACTCTCCTGTGGGGGCTGGTCGCGGGGCATGTTCTCCCCAGCTGCAGGCTGGGGACGCTTCCTGGGGCCTAGGGCTGAACAAGCATCAGCAGACATATCCCCAGGCCTGGGAAAAGAACACCCAAAGCTGCTAGTAGGGTCCAGCCTTGGGAATTTAGAGGGAAGCTTTGAGATTAAAATACTGTTTTCTGTCAATAAACTGATGAATCAGCCAAAAAGGGATCTGGGTGGGTGGGTGGGGGATTCCATCTTCAACCATCCCCTATCCCAGGAACATGGCCCCTGAAAGAGACAGTGGCCCCTGAAGGAGAGGATGCTTTCCCAACCTGCCAGGCCGCACAGAGTTCCACCTCCTCGGGTCTCTCTGGGACTTTCCCTCAGCCTCCTGCCACACCCAGCCCCCTGCCACACCCAGCCCCTGCCTTTGGATTTGTTCCCACTCCTCCATCTTCTCTGGTCCTCACAGCAGGGAGGGAAGTAGCCTGCTTGTTGGCTTCCTGGGGAGGAGGGTGACAGAGGGGGTTCCTGCCTGTCCAAAAATGGACAGGCCTTTCTCATACCATCTGTCCAACATCTGTGAGGCAGGTCTGCCTTAACCCAACCCTTAGCAAACTGCTCCTCCTGCCTGGCCTCAGTCTCCCCATCTGCAAAATGGCCACACTCACGCAGTATGCTGGGCTCTCAGGACTTTTGTAAGGATGCTCTACAAGGAAGAAAGTGGCGTGCATGCTGTCACCTCCCTGTTTAAATAGCAGGGAAACACCCCTCTAGAAAGGGCACAGAGGGGACTGTGGATGCAGCCTCAAATGCAGTCCTGCACCAAAAACTCCTGCTTCCCTCCTCAGCTGCCAGCTTAACACCCTAAGAACCAAATCCAAGCTCCTCGTTAGAGTCAACGGAGTCTCATCCCTCACTAGCCCTCAATATCCAGTGTCCCCTCACTGTTCCGCACAAACCAAAACCCACTACTGCCTATGGACCCTTGCACTCACTGGTTCGCTGCTTAGAAAGCTGTTCCCTGCATCTTCCCATGCTCCTACCCACCCTTCATTCATGTTTCATGACTCAGCCTCCTTTCCCCAGGGAGAGGCTCTCCCTGATTCTCCAGGAAGGCAGCCCACCGCCCTTGACCACTATTTTCCCCACCTGGCTGTCTTCACCACACACTTAATCGGGAGTGGGGGTCTATGTCTGCTGTGTATCTTAGTGACTCCAGGAGGAGCCAGGTGTCTGCTCTGTTCTCTGCCACATCCATAGCCCCAGGAACAAGACCGGGCACAGTGTGAGCGCTTGGTAACAGTCTATATGACCAGAAATGGTGGTGGGCCAGCTCCCTGGCTCAGGCTCCTCCTTGAGTAGAGCATTCTCACCCCGGGAGATGCATACCCTCCCAGGCTCCCTGCTCCCTCCCAGAGCCCTGTCCTCTCTTTCGGTGTCACTGAAGGCTGGCCCAATGCCTCTCCGCCTGGCCCAGAAGAGGCCAGTGCCAGCCACTCAGCTGCTATTGTCCAGAGAGCAAAAATGGTGGGGGGGCAAGGTGAGGGGGTTCCCCCTGCTCTCTGAGCCACAACCAGGATCCTGAAGTTTCTCAGTCGCTGCCCCCAGGTGCAATCACTACACCACTTACAGGTGGAAAAACAGGCACAGGAGGACATTGGCTAGGAGGCACCCAAGCCACAAGTTCCAGGCAAAGGCGCTTCTCAGGGGAAGCTGCTATGCGAACCCTGCCACCTGGCCCATATCTCCATGGTTAATACTGCGCATCCCCCCACTCCTCCTGACACTGGCTGCCCCTTTAAGCACTGAGCACCAGCTTGCAGGACACATCTGTTAGAGCTGAACCAACCCCACCCAGCGGTGAGCAGGATGACTTGGAGGCTGCGCCAGCCCAGAGGAGAAATGTGGGCCAGGCTGGCACATGCTAGCTGGGAGATCAGAGGTCAAAGGGACCCAGGCCCCAATCCAGCACAAAGGGGCAGGCTAGTCTCAAGATCTGGTTGGGACCCACCCCCTACAAGTGCCCTCATGCACCTGGCTTTCAGGGAGCTGAGGTCTCTGCTCTGACCACAGGGGTGAGACTAGGTGGGCCAGAGTCTGAGGGCCTAAGCCTGCAGGTAAGGCAGCCAGAGCCTGGAGTGAACCCATTGACCAAGCTTACCCCTCCGAGCCTGGGAACTCAGGCCACCAAGGAGGGGGACTTTACTCACCCAGGGTGTCCACCTGCTGTGAGGGTTCTCACCAGGCAACTGGAGACTGGAGTGGGGGTCTCAATCAAGGCTTGATACTCCCACAGGGACCCCGGGGTCCTGTGGCCAGGCTTCCTGATGCCAGAGAGCCTGGGAGCTGTACTAGGGCACGAAAGTCCTTAATCACCTGCACAGACAGGTGCACATGAGCATGGGACCCATGTGACCAAAACGCATATGCCAAGATTTATGAATGTGCCAATCACAGAGACACGTGTGTCCCACACAATCCGGAGTACATGCACGCACATACTCAGGCAAACACGTGATGCAACCACATATGCCCCACACGCACCACTTCACACACACCCATTTGTATACACACGCACACTTTACACGTGTGCCCATGTGCACACATGCATGTGCAAGCAGGTGCACAGACACACAGATAACGGCACATGCGCCTCCCACGTACCGACTCACGCAGGAGTGAATTCACACATGCACACAGTGCCCACAGGAACACTCACACACACACATCTGTAGACGCATAAAATGCACGCATAACCACGGCCCACGTCTGACTCCTACACACACTTACAGAGTCAGGGAGAGGCTCATACACATAACACACATGCGCACATATATGTGTGAATAAATGAGCAGACAGCCACACACACGCCCCACACAAGTCAACTCATACACAGTAGTATTCACACACATGTATCCATGTGGTACCATGCACCATACGTGTGCCCACACATGCACGTGTACCCAACACACATGCAAACATAGCACACACAAATACATACATGCACGCACACCACACACATGCATGCACACCACATATAGATACACAGCACACACACACAAAACTTTCCTCCAGGACAGAGAACCCTGAGTCTCACATTGACCGCTCCTGGCCTCTCCCCACCCAGGAGTCCCATTCTAGGCCCTTCTCTGCCTGAGTGCCAGGCCTCCTCCTGCAATCTGCAGGGTAGAGGCAGCACCGCCCACCCCAGCGGCCCCCAGGTTCCAATCCTCTGCCAACCACTGCGGTGTTCCAAGGCAGCGGCTCACCCTGAGGCCCAGGGTCCCCATCTGCAAAGGGAGCCCAATGCCTAGGATCTAGCCAGAGCTCTCCCAGGATGTGACGCAATAGCTCCAGGAAGGAAGGCAGACTGGACCCTCCCATGACACACTTGTTAGGTGGCATTTACCGTGCACACAACGTGCCACCTGACCCCATAACCCCTGGACCCCATAACCCCTGGACTCCAGGGGTTATGACAGCAATATGGCCAGAGATGCAGGGAGGCTAGCACAGGACATCAGGTCCATGGGATGGGCCTCAACCACTGCCCTGAAAGTCCTAAATCATGTCTCAGAGGATGTGAAGCTGGGCCCTGGCAAGCAAGCATCAGGGATGCCAGGACCCTCAAAGTGCTCTGGAAATGCGTCCTGCCCATGCAGCCTGCTGACAGCACTGCTCATCCTCCCCTGCTTGGTCTAGTCACACCAGGTACAACCTCAGTCCTCATCACACCGTTACACACTTTACTATTAAGACACCTAAATTCTAGACAAGGACTTCGTCTAATGCTCTGACTTCCTTACCACTTGGCAGCGTAGGCCTCTGCTGCTTTGAATCCTGCCTCTTTACCTCCTTACCCTGTTGTACCCATTTTTCAGACCTAGCTCAAGGCTGCCTCCTTAATGAAGCCTATCTTGGCTGCAGTGAGTCCCCTGTGCTGACTGACTACAGAGCCAGAATCCTGCACCGCACCTTATTTATATATACTCCCCCAGTGCCCCAGGTGTGTTTTATCCAAACTCCAAGTGTGACTCTCCTCCCAAACAATGAGACAGGCTTCCCCCGCTTAAAGATCAAAGGAAACTTGGTCCCCTCTTTGGGCCTTTGCCTATGCTGTGACCTTCATCTGAATCCCCTCCTTGTGACCCAACCACTGCCTACAAGGAGCCATGATGCCTCGCTTCCGAACTGTGCCTCTACTCTCCTCTGCCCGGGCCTACCCGCCTGTACCAGCTCCTGCTGCCACCATCTGCACACACCTGCCCAGACCCCACCCACGCAGGCAGCTCCTGGGAGGTGGGAAAAGCCTTGCTCTGCAGGCACCTCTCTGATGTGCTCAGAATGGATAATGAGCCAGAGTCCAAGACTAGAAACAAGCCAGGTGGGCCCTGCCCAGCAGGGAATCTGCACTTTGCGGCAGGCTTGATGTTTAGAGACAGACCCTCATCTTCCACCCCTCCAGGAGCCAGAGGAGAAAGCAGGCGGATTAAGATTTAATCCCTCTGATCCCCTAAGGGGCGGCAAGTCCTGGCTGCTCCTGCCAAAAGCAGCTGAGGCGCCTCCTGCTCACCAGGCCACCAGCTCCTGAGGTTTAGGGACCCCAGCAGGCCCCACACCCCAAAGCAGAGGGTCTCTTTTACAGGGAAGACCTGGCCGTTTACCCTCCATCTCCCCTCCCCTCTTGCCATCTGAACATTTGTTCAAGGAAGACTTAATGAGCATCTACTATGTGTTGGGCACTGTTTTAGGTGCTGGATATAGAGCTGGGAATAAAAGAGATTTCATATCCTGCCCTTAAAGACCCTCCATTTATTATGAACAGAACAAATAAGTCAACTATAAATCATGTCCAGGAAGAACAAGGTCTAAGAAGAAAACAGAAGCCAGGAAGGAGAAAAACAGGTGTTGAAAGGTTTTCAGATTAAGGAGAGGCTCAAGTCAGGCCTCATGGAGAAGAGAACATCTGAGCAAAGAGCTGACAGAAGTAGCAGAATGAGCCATGCAGGAGAGAGAGCTCCCCGCAGAAGCTAAGGACTGTGGCAAATTCCTGGGCCATGAGTGTCTGCTAGAGAGAACCACGCCTGCTCTCCACCAGAGATCAGGGATCCCAGGAGCCCTCCCTGCCTGGGTCCCCTCCACCACAGTCTCCAAGAGCCAGCTTAGCCTTCACTTTTGAGTTCTGGGCTCAAAGCTCACTTGCTATGCAATCTCAGGCAGGTGACCTTCCCTCTCTGAGCCTTGGATTCTTGATGAGCAAGATAGAATAATAGTAGTTACTTCATACAGGTCTGGAGAGGATTAAGTCAGGTCACGTAAAACGTAAACAATAACAAGAAGGAATAAACAACTACAATGATGACAATATAATGGCACCGGGTAGTACTTCCTTGGTGCCAGGCATTGTCCTAAGGGCACTGCAAAATGAACTCATACTCCCCATACCAACTTCACCAGGTAGATGCTATCACTATTGTCATTTTGTAGTCAAGAAATATGAAGTACAGGGAGCTTTAAGGAAAACACTCAAAGTCACAGAACCAGGAAGTAGGAGAGATGGGATTCAAACCCGGGATGTCTACCTGAAGTATATGTGGCCCCCCAGCTCTCCAATCACTATAAAGGTTACTAGTTTTACAGGGGTGGGAGGCCAGAATGTGGGAGGGTGACCCCAAAACACAGTTCCCAGGCCCTCATTCTGCATCATATTGGCACTTCTAGAGGCAGAGGTGTGACCAAACCAGTTGATCCAGTAGTTCTCTGCTCCACAGCTACCACCATAGGCATCGACCACATGTTCCCGGGTTCCAAAGCACTCATCCTGGCCCCAGGGATATCAGAAGCCTCCCCACCTCAACCTCAACTCTGAGCACAGATAGAGCAAAGGAAGGCTTCACAGAAGAGACAGCTGGGAAGGGTGGCTGGGCCCTGGGCAGAAGGTGGTGAGAAACCGAGGCAGGGAGGGGAGGTTTTCCATCTGTCATACTTCACTGTGCAACCTCAGACAACGACCAGTCCCTCTCTCTGGGCCTCAGTTTCCTCATCCATAAATAGAGGAGGGGACCTAATATCTAAGGGTCCTAAGTGTATTTGGAAGAAGTCAATTATAAATAACCAAAGCCCAGCTTACAGTGGCTTGACTGGGATAACAGGGAGCTCACCACCTAGACAGACACCAGATTCCACCATGGAGATGCACAGACCCTTGGGGTTCAGCACCTGGAAACACTGTTCTGGGTGCCCCAAGTCCCTCCACTAAGACCAAACCCCTTCCAGACACCCAGAAGCCACCCCACACAGGACCTCCTGGGCATCCCCATGTTTCAATCATCCCAAAGGTCCCTTCTAGGGCCAAGTGCCAATGGAGGCCAACTGAAGAATCAGGCCTCACTGTCTGACAGCCCACTGGTTTAAATCCCAGGCCCACTACTTCCTAGCTGTGTAATTTTGGAAAAGTGACTTTACCTCTGTAGACCTCAGTTTCCTCATACGCAAAACAGAAACAGCTGGTGCTACCCTCTCAGAGCTGCTACGTACAAGACTGCCAGGAGGAGCTGCCCTGAGAATACTTGCTGCCACTCTCAGTGATGCTTCTATCTTTGGCATTACAGGGATCTCTTCTGGGTAGGCGGCTGAAAGACTGTCCCTTCCCAATATTATCAACTGGCCCTGCTGCTCTGCCGGAGCTCCCAAGCTAGTCGTAGCCCACACCAGCCCATGTACTGGAGCAGAACTGCCCAGGAGCCACCCTAGGTCAGGTTTCCACTGGCCATCCACTCACAAACCTTGGGTCTCTGTTGGGGAGGGTGGCTGAGGTCTCCTCCCCATTTCATAGATGGGAATATTGAAGCCTTGGGAGGGAACCAGATGCTTCGCGGTAACCCCTATCACATGTGGCAGCCAGTAAGGGAGAGGTGACTGTGGAACAGAAGGTGCTGAGTGGGTCAGGGCATACCAAAGGCTGGGAGGGCATGCCCAGGACTGAGGGTTGGTGGGGCATGTCCAGGGTTGGTGGGGCATGTCCAGGGTTGGGGTCAGCGGGGAGTGCCCAGGGCTGTGGGGCTGGGAGGACACCCTGTCCAGGCTGGAACATGACTTATTTATTTATTTATTTTAACATAGAGTCTCACTCTGTTCCCCAGCCTAGAGTGCCGTGGCATCATCATAATTCATAGCAACGTCAGGGCTGAGGGCTGGGAGGGCATGCCTAGGGCTGGGAGCTGGGGGGGGAGGGGGGTTGGGCATGTCCAGGGCTGGGGGGCTGGGAGGGCATGCCTAGAGCTTGGGGGGGTGGGGGGGGCTCCAGGACATACCCGGTTCTCGTCATAGATGATCTGCACCAAGCTGCGATGCTTTGACTCGATGGGCGGCGGTGACACAGGCTTCTCGGGCTCGGGCGGCTTGGCAGCCTCCTCCTCCAGCTGTTGCTGTGGGAAGGGACAGAGCATGAAGAGTGAACACACACACACTGGTGGCGGAAGGAGGACTGCAGCCCCCTCAGTGGTGGGGCGGCCCCCATGCAGCCTGGGCTGGCAGCAGCACACAGGAAGTCAGGCTGCTCAACCATTTCCTCTGAGTCACCCCCAGGGACTCTGAGTCTTGGAGAGGCCCCAGCTCCTTGGGGCAAGCTGCAGCCTCCAAGCTCTGAAGCCAGGTTGAAATCCTGCCTCGGGGACTTACCAGCCAGCCAGAGGAGCATAAGCAAGCAGCTTGAGCCCACTGGGCCTCAGTTTCCTCATCTATAAAATGAGACTAATCCTCATGCATCCTTGATTGGATCATGCTGAGGAATGAGCAAGTTGACATGTATTACAAAACAGCTGAGCTTGCTAAAGCCATCCATCATTACCTGCTCTGATTGCTCCAAGTACCACTGGCACTAGGACAGGCTATGCAGACTTTAGAGCAGGCGTCCTCAAACTTTTTAAACAGGGGGCCAATTCACTGTCCCTCAGACCGTTGGAGGGCCAGACTATACTTTAAAACAAAAAACTATGAACAAATTCCTATGCACACTGCACATATCTTATTTTGAAGTAAAAAACAAAACGGGAACAAATATAATTCACACCGCTTCATGTGGCCCGCGGGCCGCAGTTTGAGGATACCTGCTTTAGAGCCACGCTGTTCAGGCTGGAACATGACTTTTTTTTTTTTTTTTTTTTTTTTACATAGAGTCTCACTCTGTTCCCCAGCCTAGCCATGGTATCATCAAAATTCATAGCAATGTCAAACTCCTGGACTCAAATGATCCCCTGCCTCCCAAGTAGCTGAGACTACAGGTACCTGCCATAACACTTGGCTATGAAGCATGACTTCTACTACTACTTGCTGTGCAGCCTTCAAAAGCTGTTGAAGTTCTCTGAGCCTCACTTTCCTCATCTGGAAAATGGGGATAATGAAAGTTTCTATACTAGAGATTTGGTAGTAAAAGGATGAAATGAGCTGATGTGTGCAGAGCACTTGGCTCCCAGCACACACCATCCATGGAGCCTTTCATCAGCATTACCATCATCAGCATCATCTGTCTTATGGTCTACACACTGCAACCCCGCCTCTGGGGGCCCCCCCCCCCCCCCCCCCCCCCCAAGCCAAACCAAATTGTGATGGAAGATATCAAC